>PVKE010041809.1:0-14007 GCA_004027555.1 Craseonycteris thonglongyai | reverse complement strand
CCCATTTTCTTTTTTAATGTTCTGGGAGGCCTTAGATGTTAGTAATGACCCAGAGAGAGTGGAAGTATGGGAAGGAATGTGCAGCACGAGATAGGACAACATAGAATTAGGTTGGGAGGAACCTCTTTTTCTCAAAGGGTAAAGTAACTCTTGAAGTCAGAATCTGGGATTGGGTTACAGAGATACTATTTTATTCCTGTTAAGAATTCTGCCACATAGATGCTACTTTAAATCATTAGATAGATAATAAAGTGAGTCTTAGGCAGAATAAGCAATTTTTTTCTAGATCAGACCACTAACAGGAATTAAGAGGCAGAATTAAATACTTGTATAACTTCAAGGCCAATATCCTTTTTTCTCTACCAGGGCACTGTAGTACAATATTAACTGAGTAGATTTTAGTGCCAAGTTACTTTGGCTCACTTTCTGGGATTTCCTTTTATTAGTTGTTTAACCCTGGAAATTTATTCTACATATCTGTGCTCTGAAAAATGATAAAAATCATATGACCTTATCAGATTGCTATGAAAGTTAAATGAGGTAATTAATGGTGAGCTTTTAATATATTACATGGAACATAATAATGATTAATACATATTAGCTAGAATTATTCTAACATTGCTTCTTTCATAAACAGCAAATAATGTTTTAACATGTTACTTGGATTCACAGGCAACAAAAAACATCTGACCAGCAACTTGAATCTTAGAAGTGCTAGGAATACCCATAATTCTATTTTAGAAGGCTTTATGAATAGCTTTCACAACAATCTGTTAGTCTATGTCAGAACAACCTATCTAAACCACCTGCTAATTCATATGTCCTTTCTAATATACTTTCTGGCTGAAACATAATTTTTTTATATGTTTCCTCCAATAAGACATTCAATAACTTAAATCTGTGTATGAATTGGGGCCATAATAAATACACTACATTAGTTACTCTAGGAGTTTACATTCTTGTTGAGTGTTTTAAAAAATATATTTTCTATAAAAAGTGAGAAATGTCATAAGAGAAGTATAGATTAAACACTATAGGTGTTTGAAGGTAGGAAAGATTGCTTCTAGCAGGAGGATGAGGAGATTTAGAGAAGATGAGTCATTTAATTGGTGCCTTGACACAGGAGTAGATTTAGAAGTGTAGAGATGATGATGATAGCTATCTAGAGGGGAATAAAAACAAAAAAAAAAATGTAAAGAAGGACAATGGAGTTCAGCAAATTATGAGTAAAACAGATTAGAAGGAAGGAAACAAACAAAAGTTTGGTTTCCATCAGGTTGTGGGAATCAAAAACATTCTAGGGTCTTTGAGTTTTATGTCCAGGCCAAGGGGTACAAGTAAACATGTTTAAGAATAATAGGCTGTGATCTGCCCTTTGAGAAATAACTCTTGTGGCCATTTACAGTCTTGGTTGCAAGAGAGAGAAGAGGCGAAGAGGTAAATTAGGTACCTTGGAAATTCACAATGAGGTCTGAACTAAGGTGCTGATGGTGACAAGCACATATTAGCAATGAATTGTGGAAGTAGAATTGGAAGGATTGAGCCATGTTGGATGACTTTCCAGGGACAGAGAGGAGTTTAACACATATTAGGGCTGTGTGGCTAAGAGGGTACTAGAACTCGCAACAAAAACAGAAACAATAAAAGAAGCAGGATTGACAGAAATACCAAAATCATGGGGGATGGCATCTTAAGTTTGACGCAGAGCCTCCAGGTGGAATGTCCAGTAAGATGTTGGAAAGGAAAAATGGAATATTAGAAGTGAAAAATAACCACCATACGCAGGGTTCATTTTAAGCACTGGGTTTCTTCTGCTGTCCTTGTGACTGACTGGTGTCCCCAGCTTCCTTCTATGAGTCTATTAGTGGTTTCTTCACAAACTGTCTCTCACTGTGCATCCGTCATTTTACTTACCTTTAATCATTTACATTCACCAACCCAGACAATATTAGAATCAGGTGGTGTGAGACCTCAGAAATTTTCTCATTTTCTAAATTCACTGTAAAGATGAGGAGACTAAAGATCAATGTCATTAAGTAGCTTCTAAAGGCTATTAGATATTGATGAAGGATCTGTTTACCACTCCTCTGTCAGTCAGGAGATAACTGTCTCCAAAGCTCCCCTGTGTCATAAGATACTTCTGCTTCCCCTATGTCATAAGAAACTCCTGACCTCAGGAAAAGAAAAAGCAGTTCTAAGAAGGAACCCTGTTCTTGGAAAGAGGCCCCAGATGGTTGGTTCAGGTTACTAGACTAGTGTTGCATGTTGTTCCATGTGAAGATAAATAAAATGCTGTAAGCTTCAAGATACCAAGAGGCTGAGGGTGTACACTTTTTCTTTCTGATTATATATTATCTAAAATAGGAAACACACAGTGATCTTACAAAGCAATTAATTAAGACATGGGCCCCTCTATTTGCATTTTAATGATACCTCTGAAAAACATAATTTATCTAAATCAAAGGAATGTCTTCTGTGAGAAGTATCTGCTGTTATTTTTTTGTGTTGGGGTTGAAAACCTGGGAGACACTGATTTATTGCTGTATCACAGTCATAGTTTCTGATCACATCCAATACTCAACCAATAAATTATTTATTATATCTAATCTTAAAGCTGAAGTCTGTTTGGTAAAAATGAACAAATCATACACTGTATGAGGTGCACAGGTGGAATATCCTTTCTGGTCTCAAAAATAGCAATGTCAACACCATTATGAAACTCTAGCAATAGTTGTTTGTGGTACTGGTGACTATGAATTGACAGGTAATGAGCAGTAATTGAAGCACTGGGTTTTAATAATTGTAATAATTTATCATATATCGCACAGTGATCTTTACAATGATAATGAGCTAAAAAATAATTTTATGCTAAAATATAAATGTGGCCATATCAACTAGGCTGAATGATTTGTATGAAAGAGATACAGAATGAATATTTGCACATAGTTTTCCAGCTCTCTGACCTGATCATTCAACCTGGGTGAAGAAGGAATTTGGGCAGAGTGATAAGACCTTGCTGTGGGGAGTATTTTGCATGATGCCAAAGGATATTCTGTTAATTTATAGAAGTCTGTGAAATGGGGCTTTTCAGAACTAGTCCACTATAGCTATATCTAAAGCTGTCTTTTGCTTTTCCTTCTGCTTGGTGTGAAAATTGAGCTCATTGGGAAGAAGGTGTGTTTTGTATGTGTATTATACCTATATAAGAGATTTATAATGATTTGAAATCAGAATTGTATGTCTGTTGAAGATTTGTCAACAGACCTGCATGCCGTAGGGTCTTGCTAACCTAATGGTAGTGAGAACAAAAAGTCAGTAATTTGTTTCCAAATTGAGCTAGCTCTTAACTCTGTCGTTTAAGTACATTTACAAAATCCCCTCCCAAAACATGTATTTTGTGAGAAGTATTTGCTGAGTTTGTTTTTTTTGTGTTGGGGCTGAAATCTTGGGAGGGCTGTTAAGTACTTGTTCAAGCAAATCTCTGACCACAGGGCATTGCTGGTCTTCCTCTAGGCTTTCCACTGCAGAAGAGTGCTACCTCCTCTAGGGCAGTGGTCCCCAACCTTTTTGGCACCAGGGACTGGTTTTGTGGGAGACAATTTTTCCATGCACTGGGAAGGGGAGCGTATATGAAGGTGTGTATGTAAGGGAATGGTTTGGGGATAATTCAAGTGCTTTACATTTATTGTGCACTTTATTTTTATTATTATTACATTGTAGTATACAATGAAATAATCCTACAACCAATCTAATGCAGCCACTGATCTGACAGAATTTGCAGCTCAGGTCGTCATGTGAGCAGAGACGGGGAGCAGCTATAAGTACAGATTCTTTCCTCTCTGGCCACCTATCTCCTGCTGTGTGGCCTGGCTCCTAACAGACCTTGGACCAGTACAAGTTTGTGGTCTGGGAGTTTGGGACCCCTATCACCTGTTATATCCTAAAGCTGAAAAATCACACACCAAGATCTAGATCAATTCCCTTTGATCACCACAGTCCAGGAACCTCAATACTCTACCTGGAGTGGGGAGAGGAGAACGTTTCCCTCTCCATTGAACTCAGACTTGTGACACTGCACCCTTCACTGCCTTTCTCTCCTAGGTCACCGCTGGCCTAGTGAGACCATGCCCTTCTACCTCAAAGGCCTTTTCCTGCAAGTTCATCAATTCACGTATACAGACCCTGAAGAGTTACGGGAGCTCCTTACCTTTAATCTCAGTTGCCCTCCTCTTGCCTTCTTAAAGTTTTCCCCTGAGATCTTACATCAGAAAGACGGCAGCTATTTATTTTGGCTTTTGAGGAGCCTAGCGTTGGGTTTTGCAGCACTGAACCTAACCCACATTCTGGATCTTAGTTTGATTCCGGAAGTTTAAGAGACACTCTGTGAGCTGCCCTTGATCTAGGCAACCTTTGTGCTGTTTGTTATGAAGATAAAGGCAGGGGGACACACCCAACAGTCAGGGGGAGCCCTGTTTCTGAGCCTCTGTTTTGAGATGTGTACATTTCCTGAGGCATCACACTCAAAAGGAGACAAAAGCATCAGAATAGTGTAGTTTTGCCTCCCAGGTGCTGCAAAAGAATCACAATTTCAATTAAACTGCACCCGAACCTGTCGCACTGTCAATCTGTTGCAATGAATGCAACTTATTTTTATTTTAACAGAAAACATTTTCTAGGGAAAGCTAGAAATAAGTCAGGACATGAAACGGTGGCTAGAATTGCTGTTTTCTCCATAGGAGAGTTCACCACCAGATCCATTATGCTGGTCATGCTTGTATGGCTTGAGGCATATAGTAAAACAATGTACTCTTAGTAAAATCCAAATTAGATAGCCAAAGGAGTGGCAAGAGAAGCTGAAATCGATATACTGAATTTCAGTCAGTAGCTTTAGTTCTACCTTCCCTCACCAAGCCCTTTAATTTGAATTGCAACAGATAGCACACCTGAGATTTTAGTTCCCTTTTCTCGTTCTTTAAATACCCTGGCTGAGGTCCAGGGCCCATTATCCATTTCTTCATTTCTGCTCCATGTACTAGTTGTGCCTAAATATGGGCAGCAAAGAGGAATCAGGGATGCCAACTGGACAGGCAGATGCTGGGTAGTTTTGTTGGCGTGTAAGGTAAAATTCAGTTTGGCTAAGAAGCAAGGGTTCTCTGACCCATTCTCCCGGTGTAACCATGACTGACAACACTAGTAACTTGTCAGTCATTTTTTGTTCCATGTTAGGCAGGAAGCACCATTATGAACGCCGTCTTTACCAGAACTCTCAGAAGGCACTGAAAACTTGATCGGTCAGAGGGAAAAATGAAACTAAAGTGAGAAGACAGCCAAGAGGGGTGGGTAGTAAGTGAGAAGCAATTATCACCTTCAAGGACCATGTTAAGAACTAAAAAAAAAAAAAAAAAAGGGTCTCTCAACCTTTCTTAAAGTTCAGTTTTCTGTATCCTTTTGAGAGTTAAGTGTCTATCAGGAGACAGGGGAAATACTACCTTTGTCTTAGGGATGCTGTGTAGTTTTATTAAGTTTTTGGTTTGTTTGTTTGTTTGGCTTAGTAAATAATACCACACGCATCCAGCATTACCAGAAAAGAAGGTATTCCACATAAATTCACTTTTCTAGGAATAGCAATTTGCTTCTGAAAACACTAAAGCTGATGAGGCATTCATGGGAGTTTTTCTAAAAATTATTCTACATTTCTGACCTAAAGAGCAGAGCCCACTAACATCATGGAACATATTGGCAGATCTGAAGCTCTAGCCCCCTACTCCCCACATCAATTTTCATCTACTGATACACATATAGCTTCTGTTTTGTATCTGGGAAGGTAAAGACAGGAAAGAAGGAAAGGAGAAGAATGGAAGGAATGGCATAATGTCCATACTAAGTCACTTCCTTGGATTCTGAAACCCATAGTATAAAACCAGAAGCTGGCACAACTAGTTTCAAGAAGGAATTTATGATATTCCAGACCCAACCTAAGGCTGGCTGGGATCCAGGTGACAAGGTATAGCAATGAGTTCAGAAGGTGTCATTCTCTCTGACTGGAATCAACAGATCTCAACAGAACATTATCTTGGTATTAATGGTGGCTTTACAAGGGAGATTAGGAATGGCAATCTTGTTGGAAGAGGGTGTGAGGACACTTATTTTGAAGTTGATTTTGTGTTCAAACAACATTTTGACTTAGATTGTAAGTTTAGTTGGCAGTGGGTTCTAGGAGAATATTGCTGAAAATTGTCAGGAAGGGAGAAAATTAAGGTCATCCCTTGACACCATCTTGCCAGTCAGTCCTCAGATGAACACAAATGGTTCAATGGTAACAAAGAATGTCCTAAAGCAACTTCAAGGAAGTGGACTTTTTGGTCATTCACACATGGAAGTAAGAGCAGGAGAGAAGCAATATGGTGGACACTGGGGAAGGGTGAAATCTTCTCTTGGCATTGGAAATTCAGAACTATGTTTGGGTGTAACTATAAATATAAATCTGTTGTTAATGCCTGGTAACATTGGGAATATATTAAATATTATCTCATCTGTTTCTATTTCTCAGAACCATTAACCATATATGCTGGTTACTATGTACTAGTGTATAGTGCAGAATTGCCCTTAGAGGGTATAGAGGCATTTACTCTACATAGGCAGGAACCTAATGAGCCCAACCTCACTACTTCTCGTTCTGAGTCTTACCTTCACTTTTTGAATTATTTTTCTGTATTGCATATTTCTTTGAAGTTAGAGTTTGTCTTATTGATCTTTGTGTATCGATCAGTGGCTGGCACACAGCTTTTCATATAGCAGGTACTCAATAAATGTTACATATCAAAGTACAAAATGACTGTGATCTTAGAATATTATTGGCCCTTTATCTCAGGGCAATGCCCTGTTTATATTGTTCTGGACCTCTCTGATTCATGACAAAAAATCCCAAATGACATTAAAATTTTTTTTTAAATTTATTTTATTGTTTGAGAGGAGAGAGAGAGAGAGAGAGAGAGAAGCGGGGAGGGCCCAGAGCAGTCTCCATAGTTGTACATCATTAGTTGTGACATGGTTTCATTTTACACTGGTAGATGTAGGGCCACAGAGGGCAGGAACTGAACCAGGGGCCTCCTGCCTGGGAGACAAGAACCCTCACTGGCATCCTGTCAGTTACCAATTTTGCTGCAATTCAACATACAGATTTGCATGGGCTGGGGCCAGGATTTGATCCTCAGACCTCATGGTTTCCAGGCAAGCGCTCAACTTGCTGAGCTATCCCAGCATCCTCCTGATGCCAATTTAATGTCTATGTTTCTCAAACCTCCCACCCTCAACCTGACCAAATTAGAGTCTTGACCTTAAACTTCACCCAGTTCCTCAGACTTTTGATAAAGAATTTGCCCTTCATCACCCTCCATCCCAGGAGAGATTATCACTTCTGCCCTTGTTAATTTTTCCTACAGAATTGTTTTTAGTTCATCCTTGCTTGCTCTCTACCAAAGTACCTACTACTTATGATAAAGAAGCAAATTCAGGGCAAGGAAGTGATATGAACAGATGTACAGATGTAGGAAAATTTAGGACTACAGAGAACAGTCAGGAATTCAGTATGGCAGGTACTAAAAATGAAGAAAAAGCATCAAAGAATAGAAGTTTGGAAAGCTAACTGGGGCTTGAAATAAGTTTGAAGTTATATCAATAATTAGGAGTTCTTTAAAATATTAGATAAAATGAGTGATTTGTATAAAAATATTCATTACATACATTAAATCCAATTAATTAAATTTACTTCCATAAACAAATGAATATTGTATTGTTGAGGTAATGTCAGGAGAAGGTATGTAAGTAGACAGATTTCATCGTGAAAGTAGTTCATACTTTTAGTCCATGAGCAATTTAAAACTGGGTATGTTTTCTTGGATATAAATATAATGGTTAAAATTATATACAGTTGGACATATTCTCTCCAGGGCAACCCACCTAGAATTCCTTAAAAGGCTTAGGCATTTGAGCCTTTCCCTTTCTCTACCATGATTTTTCTTTCCCCAAAACCCAGAAGACTGTATGGTGTTCCTTAATAGATAAGCCAGACAATGGCCTCCCATGGTAGAGTTTATTACAAGAGCTCTTAGAGGTTCTTTTTGCAATTGTATCTCCCAATAATGGTTCCTCAGTTCATCTGAATCACCATGACCTGAATGGACACTTACACAAACTTGTTTCTTCTATGGTTTTAGACTGTAATTCACTGAGAATACTGCTAGATCACAATCTTTTTTTTTTTTAAATGTATTTTTATTTATTTATCTATTTTTGACAGAGAGAGAGAGTTACAGAGACAGAGACAGAGAGAGAACTGAACTGGGGGAGCTCCCAGTTCAGCATATGGTTCCACACGGGCCAGGGTCGGGATTCGATCCTCGGTCCCCGGCGCTGCAAAGTGAGCGCTTAACCCACTGAGCCATCCCGGCTTCCCCTAGATCACAATCTTTAAACCTTATTGTCTACTCTCAGAAATGACAGCTAACCTATGTTCTCCAGTACTTCACCATATTTATTCTTCAATATTCTGTGGTATAGAAAGTTAAATGATAAATCAAATGCACATTCATTGATGAAAACCAGAATAATAATTTCTTGTTTTCACAGGTTTTCTTATCAAGAAATGTTTATTGACAAAATCAAGTGAGAATAGAATCTGGTGTTCACAAAGGAAAGCCATGTGTTCTTTACTCCTCATGTTTGATTCTCCTTTTAGCATGAAGTATTGGTGCAAAATCTGAGAGAGGAGGGTTTATTGAGGAGGGTGTTAGAGGAAGGGTATGGGCTGGGCCAAGTTAGACTTGCTATATGAGTCATATAATAACCTAGCTTTAAAATCATTCCCATTAGAAGTATGGCTCTGAATGTATTTTGAAAATGTTAAAAATATAGAGCAAGAGTTTATATAGTTAATTTAGGACAAAGTTGTTTCTCTTCATTAAAACTAGCTAAATGGTTAGTTTGCACTCATGGACACTGGCTGGAAAATTCACTGCCTGCTTCTACACAATTATAGCTGACCTCTTTAGCATTTTTTTGATTTCAAGTTTGTCTTTCTTCCTCTATCAAAATTTATGTTCTTGGCTTTTCTTTGGAAAATCAGTGACTGAAATACAAGACCAGAATACTCATATTTGATTGTAGTGAGTGGTAGCTCCATAATATCATTCTTGGTCTTTGAGAAGCAACAACTAATTCAAATATAATGTTATCGGATTAGCATAATCAGGGTTGAACCTGCTCATAAAATATAGGTGAAGCTAGAGCATCCTAATTAGTAGCTGCATGTCCGTTCTTTTACACCTGTGACCGTAAATCAAATGATCACCCTGGTGAGAGAAAGTTAACAAAAGGTTTTCAGGGATGAAGTTGAGGAGTTACGGTAACTGAATATTTGGGAGAAAAGTTGTTTCCTGGAGAATGTTATTACCAAAGTAAAATACATCAGAATGAGATATTTTTCTGATGCCTTTAAGGAGAACAAATGTGAAAGTCCCAAGTGAAAAAAGGACTAGGGGTTCTGGGTCACAGCATCAATCTAACGATGAAGCTCCTGGCTGGACAGAAAAACGCCCTCCTAGGACATTCTATTATAACTCCCTAAAAGACTTCACACTAGTTTCAAAGGCAAAATTCATGAAATGACATAGGATAAATTGGTTTTAGGATTTTCTTCATACCATGTTTCCCTGAAAGTAAGACATCCCCCGAAAATAAGACCTACTTACAGTTTTGCCTCTCGCTGAAATACGTATAAGGCATCCCCCCGAAAATAAGACCTAGCGCATCTTTGGGAGCAAAAATTAATATAAGATGCTGTCTTATTTTCAGGGAAACAGGGTAAGACACTGTCTTATTTTCTGGGAAACAGGGTATAAGACACTGTCTTATTTTCGGGGAAACAGGGTAGTTGCACATTTAAGGAAAACTGCCAGGTAACCAAAAGATCAGGGCCATAATGAATGAACATAAATAATTTCAACTTTCTTTTCTGGGCACTTCAGAAGATGAAGCTTTTTTTCTAGAGCTAGAATGAAATAAACCTCAAAGTTTGTAAATAATCTAGCTAGATCAAGCCTTTAGATCTCAATGAGGCAATTAACAAGATGGTACTAATAATATTTGTTTTACAAAGGAGGCATAAGCATTTATAAATTGCTTTTATAATCTTGATTTTCACCATGGGCAAGTGTAAGATAACACAGATATAGTAATAATGATCACTTGTGGAATGCTTACCATGAGCCAGAATCTTTGTACAGTATTTTATTTAATTCTTCCCACAAATGTTTACAGGAGGCTTCATTATAATTTTTACTTTATGAATGACGGACAAATGCTCAGAAATGTTGACTAACTTGTTTAGGTCTGACATTTAATTAGTGACAGAACTGGTGTTCAAATTCAAGTCTTTCTGTTTCAGATCCCCTTTGATTTTTTTTTTTTTTTTGGCAAGATCTTTTATATTGCTTGAGTGAACATTGCCAGCAATAGAAGTTTACAGAAGTGTTTTCCACTATTTTCCATTTTCCTCAGTGCCATCCTAGGATAAGCTAGTCTCAAGGGTGAGTCGTTTCAAGGTTTTACCATTTGTAGTTAATACATTTGGAGGGACATGAATAGTTTTATCTGAGAAGGGTAGGAAAGTGAACAAATATGTATTGAGCATATTACATGTGCCAGGTCTCTTAGCACAATGTCTCTTTTAGTCCATGGTTCTATTTTGCAGAAGAGGAAGCAGGTTCAGGAAAATTAGGTGACTTGCCCAAGATTACTTAACAAGGGGGTGAAGGGTTGAGATTTGAACTCAAGGCTGCTCGCCTTCAGGTCCTACCTTGTTTCCCCTATCTCATTCTCTCCTACTTCACCTTCCTCGTAATAATGCGCAGCCTCCTTTGTGGCGATCTCTCGTCTCTATATTTCTGATAGAACTCTTGGTATCGGCTCAAAAATGGAATGCTATTTGAATTTTTCTAAGAGCTCCCACATTCAAGGTATTATGCAAATTGCTAATATCGAGATCAAATGGATAGCACCAGGTAATTAATGTATTGTGTCAATGAGTAGGTTTAAAATAGAGAAGTTGACTCTGGGCAACATTTTCCACAGCAGAATTTCCTTTAGTCAGACATTTTATCACACACATTTCACAGCTTCAAAAATGAATTTGTGTGTTTTCAAAAATCCAAGACACTAATAGGAAACACTTCAAAAAAAAATGAGCTGTTCATCAGTTAGGTATCACCCCATCAAGGGGTTAAATAAATAGATACACTGGAAGCAAGTTTGGTTTTGTTTTTAATTTATCGAGGCTTGATTAAGAGGAGTTGGGATCTGCGCCTGCTTGAATATTTGTAACAGTCTAAATTTGCCCTGGCATGGTTCAAGCCTCCTATGGATGAGGGGTCTTGGCTGGGTTCACCATTGTGGGAGTTGGGCCCAGACAGAAATAACAAGTATGTGGTAATCATGGGAAACTTGAGGCTCTGAAGTGGGCAGCAGAGTCTGATATCATTTCTTAGCCCTGTGGTACTATTGTTCTTTGTGTATCCTGTGATCTTGGGCTTCTTCTCAGGAGACTGACTACCTGTGTGGGTGTTCGCCTCGTGAGAGACCCAAGACTTACCCAGAACCTGAAGAAAGAGCCAGCTGGGATTTACCCTGTGACATCAGGGATGGTTTTGACATGTCATTTACATGGAGGCCTTGAATACAGTCCATTAGTACTGATTTGTAGATGTCTATCGGGCTTTTTTCCAAAACAGGTGTTAGTACAGAACCAAACCATGAGCGAAAGCTAGGGATAAATTACATAGGCCTGCTGAATCTTAAATCAGATCCAAACATTAGTATTTTTATTTTATAGTGATCTGAGTAACAAAATAAAGTTTTTGTTTTTTTCTTTTTAAAATTAAACCCTAGTGAACCAGTTTGAACCTGTAACTGATTCATTGAACTGGAACAAGAATAGGACATCAAAATATTTTCTAAATCACATAGGAGTCACCTGAGTATTAGACTCACTGGTGCCAAGTGCTTGTTGACCATCAAAACTAAATTCAAGTTAACTAAAGAGTGTCCCAAAATTCACGCAAGAAGTAATTTTGATAGAAAACACAGATTTATAATTAAAAATTGTAAATTTTCATTGCTCAACAATGAAAATGTGTGTTCTTTCATGTTGTGCTCCATTTTTAATAACCCTGAACTGTCAGCTGTCACGCTTTTTTTTCGTTGGCAACACCGCACAAATGACGCAAAATTCAAATCTTGTGTGAATTTTGGGACACCGTTTATGTTCTCCTGCTATGTATTATATCTATCTGTGTGGGGGCAGAGATGCTGGAAGAGGCATTGGTAGAAGAACAGGGAGGGAGAATACCTACTAAATCAGTATTAAACTTTCCTTTTAACTGCATTAAAAAAAAAATCAAACAAACTCCATCACTGAAATCCAACCTAAATCAAATAGATGTAGTCCTATGCTGTGTGAATCAGAGCCCAAGGCCCCAAGCTCAGGCAGCTGGACTCTGGTGCTCTTTTAAGGAAAACCAACACACCGCGAATCACAGTTTAAAAAGTCTTGTACTTAATGATATTGGGCAGGATTTGGGCTCTTTGGTTTCCACCATTCCTTTTTGCATAGACAACTACTACAGTTCTGTCTTGACATCATTCCTGAACACTAATACCACTTCCAACTGCTAGCTATCCATTGTTCACTTAGAGTCCTTTACTGGCCTCCCAAACTTGACATGTCTAATGTTAAACTGTTCTATGTTCCCTCAAACAAACTCCTTCTCTGTGGACTAGTTGTGTTAAGGTGAACACCATTCTTTTGGTTAATCAAGCCAATAACCCATTTAATTCCTTTCTTCTCATATCCAACCTTGTTATGGTGTAATTAAAGCACTCTGTGTTGGTGTCAGGCTTGGTCTGTGATGCTGTACTCAGATTAGGGGTGAGCAGTGGGACCTGTAAGGAGTGCATGGATAGAAGGAACCAGTAAGTGCCACAGCAGAGGATACAGAACAAAGCGGAGGCAGCAGTTAAAGAGGTTTTCAGGAGTCACAGCAGGGCCAGTGCTCAGAGCTGGGGCTACTCAGGACAGTATTGTCAGGGTGAGTGTTTCAACGCTGTAAGCAGTGAGTCTCCCCAGGTTGTCTTTAAGGCAAGCCATGCATGGCCTTAGGGTAGGCAATTGCAGATCCGGGTTCTTTTGGCTCCACTATTTATTAACTACCTGACCTTGAACCAATAACTGTCTGAGATCCAACATTCTGAAAGGTAAAATGACCATACTTGTTCATTCTCTGCCTTCTAGGAGTTAGTGGCTAAAATGAAACAAATGATAAAACATGCATCATAAATTCTAAAGTGCTCTGTGAGTGGTGGTGGTGTTAGGTGGTAAGCCCTCTGAACTCAGCTTTGCATTTGTTCATTCATTCATTTGAATTATTACCACCAACTGTTATGACCATACTATGCTAGGTGCTCAACAATACAGTTATAAATACCAACTCTTCCTCTTATGGACATATGCTGCCCCTACAGAACAGATGGGGACGCAAGTTTTAAACACAGAGTCACACAACTCATAATAGTTTCAAATATATTACACTTACTATGTGCCACTCTCGTTTTCAGCCTTTAAATAATTTAATCTTCCTAATAATTCTGTTAATAAGGTAATGTCTTATTTTATAGGTGAGGAAATTGAGATCCAGAGATTAAATAACGTGCTCCAGGGGTCTTACAGCTAGTAGTTGGACAGCCAAGAAAACAACCCAGTCAGTATGGCTCTAGATGCTATGCTCATGCTAATAACCACTGTATCAAATTACCCACATATATGACCTAGTACGTCTGGTGGATGAGAGCAGCCAATCCTGGACTCCATAGTTAACCTCCTCTCTGATCTGTAAGTTACTCTTACTTGAAAAATAAGGGATAATACTAATGCCTACTTCATGGACTAAGACTCAA
>PVKE010041808.1:0-14001 GCA_004027555.1 Craseonycteris thonglongyai | reverse complement strand
CATTCGTAATTTTTTGAGGAATCTCCATACAGCCTTCCATAGTGGTTGTACCAGTTTACATTCCCACCAGCAGTGTATGAGGGTTCCTTTTTGTCCACAGCCTCTCCAGCACTTGTTATCCCTTGCCTTGTTGATGATAGCCATTCTAACAGGTGTAAGATGGTATCTCATTGTGGTTTTTATTTGCATCTCCCTAATTACTAGTGATGTGGAGCATGTTTTCATATATCTGTTGGCCATATGTATGTCTTCTTCTGTGATATTTCTGCTCTTAGTTCATTACCTGAATCTAATCATTAAAAAACATCAGCAAATCCAAATTGAGCAACATTCTTCAAAGTAATAACTGGCCCATGTTCTCTAAAAACGTCAAGGTTAGGAAAGATGAAGACTGAGGGAGTGTTCCATATTAAAGGAGAGATAAAGACATACAACAACTAAATGTAATCCATAATATGGGATTTTTCTGTTGCTATCAAGAACATTATTGGGACAAATGCAAATCTGAATAGGCTTGTAGTATTATATCAATGTTAAGTTCCTAATTTTGATAATTAGTTTTTGGTTATTTAAGAAACTGTCCTTTTTTTCAAAACACACTCTGAAATATTAGGAGTAAATAATAGGTATCATGTGGGTAAAGAGTATACGAGAATTCTTTATACTGTTCTTGCGATTTTTCTAAGTCTGGAAAGTATATCAAAATAGAAGGTTTAAAGAAACTATAACCAAAAAACCTTAGTTATAATGCTATAGAGAATATCATAATCCAAAACATATTTTTAAATAAAGTGACCTTGGAGTTCATATAATATATATCCCTTGATTGTTTCCACATATCAAGCAGTTGCAGCTGTTGTAAGCAATCACTTAAATAGATTTCTTTCAAATTTAGCTAAACCAATGGAGAGCAATGGCATGATAATCCCTAACAGCTGATCATTTAAAAACCATTTGCAAAGTACTGCCTCACAAATTCAAAGAGATAAGAATAATATGTATGTGAAATAAACAACATTTAAAAATAAATACTATCTTGTTACTTTGTTACAGGTACTGCAAACAAAAAATATTAAGGAAATGTTGCTTATACAGGTCCTTCAAGCTACTGTGAGATAATGTGTCACTCATACACACACACACACGTTTTTGTGGTTAACATATAGTCTGTATATGGGTTGTTGTTAAAACAGCAACTAATATTTACCGCATTCTTACTATGCCAGTATTTTTTAGATGCATTTATTCTTCAAAACCACCCTAGGAAGTACATTCTTTTATTAACGTTAAGCTAAGACAGCACTTCTCTCTGAAAATGCATACTACTCTCTTGGCTTCAAATGCCCTTTTTTGCTCATTTCTACCTCTCAAAATCATAACTCAGATGTGAAAGTTCAAATGCCAATTATAATCAAGTCTTCCTCAATCCCATCATCAGAATTAATCACTCCCTCTTCTGAGGTCTTTTTTTTAAGATTTATTTTTATTGTTTTTGATGGAGAGAGAGAGACAGGGAGAGCGACAGGGTGAGCGAAAGGGGAGGGCTCAGTCTCTATAGTTGCACAGCATTGGTTTTATTAATAGTTTCATTCCACATGTGGGTGTGGGGCTGCACAGGGCAGGAACTGGGCCTGGGGCCTCCCACATGGAGACCACCCTGGTGAGAGCCAAACTGGGGTATACCCCAGTTCGGCATGTGAGTTCACACAGTCCGGAGCAAGGATTCAATCCTCAGACCCCGGGGCTGCAAGATGAGTGCTCAACCCGCTGAGCAACCTGGCATCCCCTTCTGAGGTTTTTCTTATAAGCCTTTATTTAACAACATTCATTAAAACCTCTAAAAATATGTATTAAATAGAACATCCAAGACACTGAGTTATTTGTAAGGGGTCACAGGGTAGAAGAAGAGATTAGTACAATTTTAATAATAAGCGATTGGTGTTATGAAGAAGGCCTTGAATTTATTGGGTACTTACCAATGTGCCAAACAGGATACAGAGTACCATATTTTTCGGTGTATAAGACGACCGGGCGTATAAGACGACCCCCTAATTTTACAGGTAAAACATAGGTTTAGGCCTATATTCGCTGTATAAGACTACCCCCCACTTCCCAGGCTGTAGTCTTATACAGTGAATATAGGCCTAAACCAATGTTTTACCTGTAAAATTAGGGGGTTGTCTTATACGCCCAGTTGTCTTATACTCCGGAAAATACGATACTTCACAAAAAATATCTCATTTAAGCCTACAATCAACCTATAAACATTTCTCTTTTGCAAATGAGGAAACTAAGACTTAAAGAAAACAGGTAATGCGTCTAAGTGGGTATAACTTGTACATGACAGAGCCTGGTCTATTTGACTCTAAAGCCTATGCTTTTAAACTACTCCTTGCCCTTAAGAGTGACAGTCTAATCATGGAAAAGAAAATTGCACCTAAATAAATCATAGTACAAGGTGGAAAAATAATGTCCCACAAGAAGAGAAGGAAGAGGTTGAGAAAGATTTCTAGGTAACATCTAAGTATGAAAAGATAAATAAGACACACAAGAAAGGCAGGAAAGCCCCTCCAAACTGGCAGAGGTGTTGGGAATTCTGGGAATGAACATGAGAAACAGAAACCAGTTATGTTTAAAAGGTCCATGTTCTGGGGAAGCCAGGATGGCTCAGTGGGTTAAGCACTCAATTTGCAGCCCTGAGGACCGAGGATTGAATCCCGGCCCTGGCCCATGCGGACCCATATGCTGAACTGGGGAGTGGCCCCCGCTCAGTTCTCACTGGGGTGAGACCCCAGCCCAGTTCCTGCCCTGTGCAGCCCTGCACCCACCTATGGAATGAAACTATGTGGAAAAACCGATGATGTGCAACTATGGAAACTGTTCTGGGCCCTCCTCTTTCTCTCTGTCTCTGTTTCTGTATCTCTCTCTCTCTCTCTGTCAAAAACAATAAAAATAAATCTTAAAAAAAAGTCTTTTAAAAATAAAAGGTCCATGTTCTGCATAACGGAAGTTCATTAGACAGATATGCATATTTATCAGCTAAGAAAGTTAAATACAAAAATATATGATTTGAACTTCCCCAGTAATATGAGATTGAGATGCATACATTCACAATCAATTCAGTATCCCTAGTTCTAAGACTATACCAAATGCAAATGTATCAAATTTTTTTGTTTATCAAGTATTTAGTATGCTTTTAATAAATGGTAATCTATAATAATCCTAATTTATGAAGAAAGCTACTAGCATTTTGTTGTTTTCAATTCCAGAACAGAGGTTACATTTAGTCAGTTATACAATATGAAGATAACTGGTAACAATCTTAGAGTCGGTTGGATGGAAGTGCAGAATGAAGATTGGAGGAGGAATTATAAAGTAATATGACTGCCTAAATCATACTGTAGCATATTAGAGACATATGGACATATATAAAAATCATCCAAGAAAATTTCCATATCCTGAAGATGAAGAAACCAAAACAAAAAAATAATATTAGATGGTTAATTTTTGGCAAGCAAATAATTCTCAGGAAGGTATTAGAGGAAAAATGCTAAAACAGAATAATACTCAGGAGAAAAATATAAGAAATAGAAGAAAGAAAGAGCAATCTATTAATAAATAACAAAAGCTATAAATCTGTTCATGTTTTTGGCATAGTAATCTATCTTCTGGGTACATTTAGTATGTCTGAAATATTCAACAGTAACAAAATATTTCAAAGATACTAAAAATTTAGTTTTTGATACATAATTCTTTATTTTAAGAGAAAATTCATCTTTTTCATTTGCTAAAAATATTCACATATTGTATGTACATGTAATAAATTAATACATATATAAGTAAATACATATTGGGTAAGTGATAGATACTGTATGTATAATTTAGAGGCACACTGTTAAACTCTTGATGTCTTGTCCTGGTTCTGTTTTTCTTATAGCCCACCCCTTTTAATTTTTATCATTTCGAGAGAAAAAGTATTTTAGTGATGAGATATTAAAGAATATATGTAAGAAAGAATGCAACCAAATCCAAACAATGACTCTGAAATTGTAAATATGTGAAGGCTTCTTCTTTTGATCAGTAATGATTCTAAGATAATTTTACTGGTGACCCCTGGAAGTGATGGAGTCACAATTAACTCTGGGGGAAAAATCTAATTATTACCAAACATATTTTTAATTCAAAGAGAAAGCATTATAAATGCCTTGGAATAGTTTGAAATGGTAGAAATGCAGTCATAAAACTCAAAAGAGTGTGACTCTGATTCTAAATTTTAATGTAATGTATAGTTCTCTGGTACATGTTATAGTGTACACTTCAGACTTATAAAAATACCAAATAACTGTATTATGTTTGTAACTACTCCTTTGGTGATAATGACAAAATGCATAATACAGCAGAACACTGAAAATTAGCATATATCTCTTGCTCATAAACACACAGCAGCAGCATAGTATAATTGGTTAAGGCTGGCCCCAAAGGCTGGTGTTTTTAAGTCACAATCTGCTTCAAACCCCAGCTTTGCATTTTATTAGCTGTGGGGCCTCATGAAAATAACCTAATTTCTTTGTACTTCAGTTTCTTCACCTGTCAATTAGGGATAATAAAAGTACATGCAGTGCTAGGTTACTAGGTAGATTATATGAGTTATTATTAAGACAGTGCCTTGCATTCACTAAGTAGTTTATAAATGTTTTTTTTAAGATTTATTTTTATTGTTTTTTGACGAGAGAGAGAGAGAGAGAGAGAGAGAGAGAGAGAGAGAGAGAGAGAGAGAGAGAGAGAGACAGGCAGAGAGAGACAGAGAAAAGAGGGAGGGCCCAGAGCAGTCTCCAAAGTTGACATTCGTTTTCCATATAGTTTCACTCCACAGGTGGGCACAGGGCTGCTCAGGGCAGTAATTGGGCCGGGAGCCTCCCGCATAGGTCCCGGCAAGAACTGAACTGGGGGCACACCCCTGTTCAGCATAGGCCAGGGCAGGGATTTGATCCTTGGTCTCTGGGGCTGCAAAGCGAGTGTTTAACCCGCTGAGCCATTCCAGCTTCCCTAAACGTTTTTTTAAAGATTTGTATAGATGCTAGCTGAGACAAAAATGCTCAACTCTTAAATTCTTAAGCATAGTTAGTCTGTTTTCCTTTTACTTATTTCTGTTTTGCTTCATCCTTGTAGAGATGTCTTTTATGGTAGACTAACAATAAAGGGCTTCATAAAATTTTTCAGGACTCAATATCCTCTGCTCCCTTAAATTTCAATCTGCTTATGTAAAATTGCCAAGTTGATGAACTTTTACAATAAAAGGAAATATTGTGACAGGTTTGATATGATACCCACATTTTGGTAAACAAGAGAGGTATGACAGGTATTTAGCAGATAGTCTTAAATTCACTTAACTTTAGAAAAAATATATATATATATGTATATATACACACACACACACACATATATAATTAAGGGGTAATTAAAATATAACATTAATTTCAGGTGTACCACACGATTCAATGTTTGTATATATTGCAAAATGATCATCACAGTAAGTCTAGTTAACATCTATCACCATACATAGTTACAAAAATTTGTTTTCTTGTGAGAACTTTTAAGATCTGCTCTCTTAGAAAGTTTCTAACACGCAATACAGTATTATTAACTATAGTCACTATACATATGCTATATATTACATGCCCATGACATTTATTTTATAACTGAAGTTTGTACTTATATTTTTAATAAAACAGATTACACTTGTCTCAGATGAATTAAGTCTGTTCTTAACTGTGAACAGCTGAACTGACTAACCTTTCAAAAACTAAAACTTCTTTTTATTTAGACACATGCAAGGAAGAGTACGTGAAATATATTCCTCAATAAATATGACACTCAAGAATGAAAATATTCAGGCAAATTCAAATAACCGAACCTAAAGTAAAGGCATGAATCAATTTAAAACTGAGAATTTTTAAAAGCTTATTGTGGGTCTATAAGTAAAAATAGTAAAAAGTTCATCAATAGAAACCTGTCACTGTAAATGGCAACCTAGCATTATGACATGTCAATTTCACACTGTACTGAGCACATCCCACCAAACATGACCAGACCACTGTTTGGGGTCAGATACCAAACTGCATCCACTTGGATTTACCCACTCTAGAACCATTTTCCATCTCTTTCACTGTTCATTACTTTTAAATCAAAAGTGTTAATTGACCTAGAAAAAGCAGCTAACTCCAAATAAACTGTAGTTTGGCTTCATGTAAGTGCTAACAATGTCCTAAAAAAGCAGGTGGGGGAAAACTAAATGGGTTAGAACATACTCATCTAGGATTTCAGACTGATGTCTGAAATATCCAAGGGCTCTCTGGAAAGTATCCAGCATGTAACTATTCTCATTATACTGACAGTGGCTGGATTTTTTCTGGACAGCCCTGGTATAACCAGTTGTTATCATCCACCACTAAGATCCCCTCTTCAGTCAGGTGCCCATCACAGCGCTGACAGTGCCAATCTGCATCATTTATTAGATGATAAAAGTTATTCAGGAATGCACTATTTTCCATATGAAAAGTTCCTTTGGGGAAACACTTGAAATCTGGCCTCAGGGACTGAAGACACTTCCAATCTCACAGCAAAGCAAAAGAATGTGTTACTGTCTCACTCATAACCTCTGGGGGAATTTGCTCCCTTGGGGAGAGTGAGGCTGGGGGTACTCAGTCCCTCCCTGACATGAGTAAATGAGGTCTCTCGGTAATGCGCAAGAGCAACTCCAGAAATACAATTTTCAAATTCAGGAAGATTTAATGGAGGGTGATGAAGCACACAGACACAAATAGGTGACTTAGATTTAAGGCACAGAAAGAGACTGATGAACCCTTAACTAAAGTAACAGGTGCAATTCTCTCCATGTGCTTTTGGTCAAATTTCTTACCATGGCATATGCCCATGTTGCTACACACCAGAAAACAAATGCCAGCCAGCAGTCAATAGCACATAAATGCCAGGTTTTTTATTATACTGTGAACAAAATGGTGTTCAAGAAGGAGTCCATAAAAAATGCTGTAGTCCTTAGGTGAAAGACAAGAGGCAGAGGCAAAGGTTTGCTGAATCAAGAAGCCAGGCAAACCTGCTTTATATTCAATAAATAAGAGTAAATGCAGTAAGTTTACTATAGCCTTCTTTCAAGGATAGATGATCTATTTTTTTTTTTAATAGACAAGTGACAGACATACTCTAGAACGTCACTAAGGTCCACAGCACCAGAAAATTAGTATTATGGATTACATCAGTACTGATGCCTCTGTTCTCTGCAGAAAATATATTTTTTAGGAAATAACATGTAAAAGCATAAGGGGATATATAAAATTATTAGTTGCTATTTGTCCTTATGAATATTTCTAAAACTACTGAAAGTGTTTTTAAATCAGAAGAAAACAGAAATCCCACTTCCTCCCAAAACCCTACAAAAATTGGCCTTTATTATGAAAAAAAAAAAGTATAATATGACATTAAAGGCTCTGAATGAGATGATTCTAATTTATATTCATTCATTCATTCATTCATTCATTCATTCATTCCAGGGAGATGATCCCACTTTACCAACCCATCCATAGCCATCAGTATTTCATAAAACTAGTTTTCTGACATTTTCATATCCCCTTTTCATACAGATTCTTGCTAGTCTAATTAATGCTGTTACCTTGCTTGCATCAAGTACTAAACATGCTTCGTTCTTTTAATCTAAAGTTTACTCTGTCTCAAGGCCAAATTCAAGACCACTTGTCATATTTCCCAGCCAAAACTCAATCTTTTTCCTTTCTGGCCTATTACGCACTGACTGCTTCAGGCTTTCCAATTCAGTAATATCTTAACCACAGAAATTATGTTCTTAAAATGTAATACAGTTGGCCAAACCTAGCTGGTAAGATCAAAGTCTCCTAGAAAATAGGAGAGTAAAAAATAAGAACGATGCTTTCAAATGTTTTCCTTAAAAAGAAAGCTCTAGGAAGCATCTATTAAAAACAGTATAGATTTCTTGGAGTTATCCTCTCCTATGGGCTTCCAAGTAGGAAACCCTGTTGCTAAACAGATTCTCCAAATTTAGTGTTAGGCTATAATCCCTGTACTTTGTAATTGAATTCTCAACCCCCGACCCCCCACCCCTGCTTTTTTTCTTTTCTAAATCTTAGCAAAATGCTATGCTATTTTCTTTAAGTCTCTTTTTAATTTATTTTTGACAGAGAGAGAGAGAGAGAGAGAGAGAGAGAGAGAGAGAGAGAGAGAGAGAGAGAGAGAGAAATACAGAGACAGAGAGAGAACTGAACTGGGGGAGCTCCCAGTTCAGCACAGGGTAACACACGGGCCGGGGCTGGGATTCGATCCCAGTCCCTGACGCTGCAAAGTGAGTGCTTAACCCACTGAGCCATCCCGGCTTCCCCAAAATGCTATGCTATTAACTGACCAAATTACTAAATTGCATAACACAGTTTTCTGGACTGGTGTTCTTAATACTCTGAAGAGAGAGAACACACAGGTTTCCTGTGTCAGATTATCTCACAGACTCCAGTGAGTCATTCTGTTGTTTTGGGACACAACTATAAGACTGAGTTATCTTTAAACACTGGTTTTAAAGAATTAATATATTGCATTTCACTGACCATTCCATTAAAAAACCCAAGTCTCACTTTAATAATAATAAAGAGTCCATTTTTGTTCTGAGTCTCTATAGATGTTTGCAGATACTGTTATTATTTCTAGTAAACTTTAACAAACTCAAATCTTAGAGATAATTCTTAATTTATTTTCTTCCTTTGAGGATGCTCAGTGGTCAGATTCAGTATAATTTATTTTCAACTCCAATTGCCTCTCATACTATTTGTCCCTTGCAATTTATTCATTATTTCATTTAAGTATTCATTAAATCTCTGTCCTCTTTGTGCTGGACACTTAGCCAGGCATATGAATTATAAACACAAATACCTGTGTGAGAAATGAACAAAATCTGCTGTTCACAAGCAAGATTTTTAACTTCAGAGTGAGAATTATGATCAAGCATTTCTAGAATGTGAGCAAAATTTGAAGAGATGCTCCACAGTTTCCCAGGTATGGTCACTGGAAGTTATTTTCAGGACATTACAGTATGGTATGAAATAAGTTTGGGAATAGGAGATAAACCACTATTTCTAAACATTTCCTTTATTATAAGCAAATTCTACCCGTCATGTTATTAATTTCAAATTTTATTAATTTTACCCAATTGCAATGCAGACCAGTGTAACTTCACACAGGAGATCAGCGCAGATGCTATAAGAGATGACTGCGGCATAATCACAATGCACCACGAATTCAGAGCTGGAGGTCTGGACCCAGCTGAGTGACGTGTCTTGGTTGTGTTACACAACACATATTGCTTAACTTCTTAGCCTCCAATTTTCTCACCCAAGATCTCTATGGTCTCTCTCTGCTCTGAATTTCTATCATTATTCTGTAAGGTACTTTGGGTTTGCCCCCTCCAAATTCAACCAGCTTTCAGACTTGAGGTTGACCTGCACGGGCTACATTAACAGGCTTCTCTGCCCTCTGGCATCTGGAAGGATCTGGTCCCTGAGAAGCCCCAGGAGGAGATCAGGTAAAGGTAAAGAAGATAGGCAGTTTATTTTCCCTCACACGCTCACCTCTACAGTCGCCTAAGGCTTCCTCTGCCTCTTGCCTGAAAGTTACCCACCTCTCAAAGTGGGTTGCAGTGGACATTCCTTCACCTCTCTATGACTAGCCAGGCTTACCCCAGATCCCCTGCTCTATCCCTTTATGGTTCAAGATAACCTGCCTACAACTTTGTAATTAATCTCTCCACAAATAAATCCTTTGCAAATAACCCCAATTTGAATGTGCCATCTTGCCCTATCGGGATTCTGACTCATACAATCACTTTTTAGAGTCTGTCTGATCAGGGTATAAGTCAGAATCTAATATATAGTGAAAAGTAGTTGGATACATTGAATATTGCTTATTAATAAGACTTGAGAGCATTTGAAAGAAAGTTATCCAAAGTACTTATACTATAAACAAAGAAAATTATTTTTAAACATTTTTTTGTTAGATAAATGTTAAGATGAAGCTAACAATTATCTGAGTTTATTATAGCAAAGCATTCAGATTAGCTGAAAGCAGAGAGGCATGATTGGAAAGCAATTTCTACCTTGATTTTGTTTTCTTTGTTTTGCTGAAAAATCTAAGTGTGAAAATATCCCCAAGGGCATGGCAGTATTTAGTCAATAAAGTTATTAAAAGAAAAAAAAAATCAGAGGGCTTGGCCCTTTCTAATCTCTCTTCTCAAAAAATTCCATAGTTTTTGACATCTAGTTTGTTAGATGTGAATGCTGCTCCAAAATATTTTTGTTTTGTCACTTCAATAGATAACTCAGAGTAAAACCATCATATAAAATAATTTGTTTTTAAGATCAGGAGTTTTCCTGGGAATTGAGCTTACATGAGTTTTATAAAATATTTGCCATGTAATCATATGCAAAATTCCTAGGTATTTTTTTTTTCCTTAGAAGCATGTAAGTTCCTACTTGTGTATATAGAATATGGTCAATTTTCTAATGTAATCACTGGTTTCAACATAAAAACAAATTTAATAATTTTCTCCAAATAAGTATATACATTTCACATCTAGAAATTTTATGCTCCCAATTACCAATACTGTATACTTATGCCATTTAAGTAATGACAGTTTTCTATTTATGATTACACTGTTGTTGTATGGTTAAGGATAATTCTTTTTAACTTCTGATGACTCAATCGTGAAAAACTGTATTACTGCAGAGTCTGTGAGCTATTATGATTGCAGAGCTATTATGGAAATTTCTTTCCTTCAGGTATCTCTCCAATGTGAGTTAGACCTAATTAAATAAAAATAATGAATGGGTTTGGGTGCTGAGAGGAGCTTATTCAAAACACAGAATGAAATAGTTCATTGTGTAGTTGAGCTGATTTTAATCATAACTGTCTGGAATAGCAAAGAGAATGCCAATTTAAACTGAAATGAAGAATACTAATTAGTTTCCATTAGCAGAAAAGTAAGGATCCACATCATTAGTTTTCCCTCCGTTTCCTAAATGTGATTATAAACATTTATAATTAAAAAATAGTAAGTCCTGAAAGTTTAGCAATTTTAAGAGTTTTTTAAGCTTAAAACCTAAGCTACTTAGGGTGAAATATTCAAAAGTCATCTGGAGAGGCAATCCAGGAGCTAAATTATTTAAGGAAATACCTCTTTGCAAATGTACAAAACTGAATTAATGCAGAGCTGATTTTGCATTAATTATAAAGAGAAGTCTTTCAAGGCTTTCAGAGTAGTTATATACAGTATATGTATATAAGTCTGCAAATAACTCTATAAATGTTTTGGGTTGTTCATTTGTCTTCATTTGAAATGATAATAAAGACTGTAACTAAACTCCTAATTGCAGATCTTTGTTTTACAGCAGTTTCTTTCCCATTCTTCTGGATAATACCTATAGAAAGTTTGGCTCTACTTAAAATGGGTACTTACTGAAAATTTATCCATTAATAATTAATGTTAAATTTCTGTGAATTTTCATCCATTCTAAATTTTCATGCCTCATTCTAAAATATCAAAGCTTTTTATTTTATTATGGTACTCATTGTCTGTGATTATTGAATGAACTCAAAAAGAAAAAAAAAAATTCTTAGGAAAAGCCTTTTCTTGAACTTGATACACATCTCCAGCCCTAAGAGAATTCAGGTGCTGTTGGAAATAGCAACACTGGAATGATGCTCCAGATCTGTTAACCAGAGAGGTCTTGCTGAATTACCATAGTTTTCCATGTATAAGATGATACTTTTGTCTAAAATTGTTAGACCAAAAATTGGGGGCAGTCTTATACACCGGAGTAACTTATGTATTGATTTTGTAATGTTGCGTTAGAAAAGTAGGGGTTGCCTTATACATGGGAGCATCTTATACACGGAGAAATACGGTAAAATGGTCTTGCCCCAACTACATTTCAACACAAATTTAAAAAATTAGAACCCCTGTCTGGTGATTGTTTTCAGAAATAAGTATTTAATTGCTAACATAAATTCCATTTCTACCTTTTGAAGAAATTCAAGCTCTGAAATATACTAATATTTAACAATAATTTGTCCTGAATACATAGTTTGATGTTTCTTATCAGGGGATTTATAATATTCATAAATGAAACTATGGTAACTTTCAAACTTCTCTAGTGATATAATAAATGACTTAGTGGGGAAGACAGAATGGCTCAGTGGGTTAAGAACTCTCTTTGCAGCCCTGGGGTCCAAGCATTGAGTCCTGGTCCCAGTCCCAGTCCCAGCCCATGCAGATCTGTATGTTAAACTGGTGTGTGCTTCCCATGCGGGAGGCCCCCAGTTTGGTTCTCACCAGGGAAAGCTTCCAATGTGGGAGGCCCCTGGGTCAGCCCCAAGCTCGAGGGGCTATGCCTCCCATGTAAGAAGTCCCTAACCCAGTTCCTACCCTGCTAGGCCCCTGCCTACCTGTGTGGAACAAAACCATGTTGAAAACTGGTGATGTACAACGTATGGAGATTTCTCTGGGCCTTCCCCCTTCTCTCTGTCTCTCTCTCTCAAAAAAATAATAAAATAAATTTTAAGTAAAAAAATTAAAAAATAAATGACTTAGTAAAATCATGAATAAACCCAAATCTCTGTTCAACAAATTCTCAATTTCTTCATTTGTATACAGACAAAAAAAAAAAAAATCCAAATAACTATTTCATTTTACATATGACTTAACTAAAAAAAACTTCAGATAAATTTGTATAATCACATAGATACTTATGTCAAATACTTTGTTTCAAAAAGTAATACTCTTATAAGGGTCTATATAATTCACCTTAGATAAACCAGCCATTAAAACCTTTCTTGGTAATCAGTCATCATGGGCTCTGCTCTCAACGTACTTACAAAGGTGGTCTATAAATAGGGTTCTTGAAGTCTAACTCTAGAAGATAGAACAAAACATAACATAATACTGGAAAGAATTACAGCAAATATAAATGCAAGAGGAGTTACATTTTTTTTTTTTTTTTTTTTTATCACATGCCACTGTTAAGCAAACTTAAAAGGAAGGGGGAGGGGGCTCTCATATTTTCCTAAGAAGACAATCTGGTCCCACGGCTTTAAAGCAGAAGAAAAAAAAAAAAAGAAAGATAGGAAACTCAGTAGGTTTAAGATACCAAAACTGTGAGCCCATTTTACTAATGCTCCCCTAGCTAAAGAATTGCTGCCTCTGAGTGAAGTCATATGGTTCTGAAAGCAACAAAGGAACAAGACAAAGAAACAAAAACTCATAGACACAGACAGCAGTTTAGTGGTTACCAGAGGGTAAGAGGGGAGGGGAAGTGGTAGAAGAGGGTAAAGAGGGCCAAATATATGACGATGGAAGGAGAACCGACCCTCGGTGGTGAACACACAAGGCAATGCATAGATGATGTATTACAGAATCACATATTTGAAACCTATTTAATTTTACTACCCTATGTCACCCCAATAAATTTAATTATAAAAACAATTGCTGCCTCTATGGTAGATACTGGCCCTGCACTTACTTTTGTTGAGGGCTATGACGGAATTAAATTTGAATTTAATCTTGTTACTCTTTTTCAGGCCTCGTTTAGAGCAAAGTGATGCCAGACCTTAGTAGTACATTGCTATAAACAACTGTGTCGGGGAGAGCAAGATGGCGGCATGAGAGGAGAACCCAGACACCTACCTGGGAAGGGACTTACGAACAAAAAGGAACACACAGGGGAAACCCTGAGAAGCACCCTCAACTGAGAGAACCACACAACGCAGAACAACACACAAAGGCCTATCTCAAGAAACAAGAAAAACTACAAGTAAACACCCTCACATCTCATCTTATAGAGCTAGAAAAAGAGGAACAGAGGTCCCCCAAAGCCAGCAGAAGAAAAGAATTAATAAAAATTAAAGCAGAACTTA
>PVKE010041807.1:0-14008 GCA_004027555.1 Craseonycteris thonglongyai | reverse complement strand
GAAGGGGACCTGATACTGAGTGATGGGCACATAATACGATGCATGAATGATGTGAGGTGGACTTGTACATCTGTAAACTGTCTAATTGTTACCAACCAATGTAACCTCATCAAATTTAACAATACATTAAAAAAAAAAAAGAAAAAAAGGAATGTCAGCCCAGAGCAAGAAAGCAGACACAGCGTCCAATGAAAAGAAAGCACAGGATGACATTTCCTGGTCTGGCAGAGGCTGATGGAGCAGGGGCCTTTAGGTCACATAAATACCAAATCTGAGCAACATCAAGACTAAAGGTCACAAACCCAACAAAGACCCAATGACAACGTTGGGGACATTGCAGATATCATTCACAAACCTAATGGCATTGAGGACAGCAGTCGTAGGCTAAGTAGAGTCCGGAAACACTCCACTGAAAGCCTGAAGATACCACACAGACACAGCTTCCTGACACAAGGAATACAAAGAAATTTAAGCAAGCTTTCAGCAGAATACAAAGTTTACAATGAAACAAAACTCTCAAGAGTTTATTGTTTTAAAACACTGATTGTCTCCTTGCTAGGTATTCTACAAATATCAAAAAGAAACTGCTAAGTCCCCAAGCACACATGGCTTAGTGTTGTTTGTTAGTCGTACCATTTAACGTCATATCATCTGCTGACAAATTAAGAGAAATATTTTTATTTTCTTTCATATTAAAATCTTACATAGATATTGTTAAGAGGATGGGTACCCTTTAGTTTCCTTCTAAGGAAGTCTGAGAAATTCTGTGATTCAACAAAGACTATTCTTTGTTTCACTTCATTGTTTTTAGGGGCATTACTCATATCCGGAAGAATTACCCCAGATCACAATGGATAATTCAAATCTGAATCAAAGTTTCTAATCTCTTGCTTGTCCTCAAAAATCTCTTCTCTGTAGTCATCATGTGACATTTCTTAGGGGTAAGTTTAAAAGGGATCTATTTACATTCTCAATTCCATCTTTTCAAGTAAACTTAGTTTGCAATAAAATGCAAAGTATTGTTTTTTGGTACCAAATTTTGTGACTCATACTCCTTCCTGGCGGTTTCTTTCCTGGTCGTTTCTGTTCGTTACAAATTTGCTGGAAGTTGTGCAATATACTCTCACCCGATATAGGACCTGAGTTCTTGTGGACCTGTCTGGAAACACTTCAAGTTCTCTCTTTTGCCCTTTCTTTAAGGGGCAAAGCACTGTTAGTCTCAGAAGTCTGGAAATGTGAAAGGTGGGTTTGACCAGTGCAGCCTATAGTCACATTTTTAGAGAGACTGACTGGGGAAATACACGTCCTAGATTCCTCAGGGCTCTGGGGGGAAAGCTTCCTGCAACTCTGCACAATCCATGATAATTAGCTCCGGAGCCATTTGTCTAGGTAATTGCTCTCCTCTGAAGGGATAATAAAGTTCCTCTTAGCTCAGCAGGAGCCCCAAATGGCTGCAGCTGGGCCTAGGTCTCTAGGTTAAGCCCCAAGGTGCCAGAAGACACCAGTGCTATCTCTGTGGGTATATTTACATCAAAAGAGATGAAGTCCCAGAACTTGGAGAGTCTACTAGGCAGTGAGAGCAGAGATCCTGGGGGTTGTGTAGCTTGTGGGGAGACTATTTACAAACCCAAAGGTGGGAGGGAGGTTTCAGGCCCATCAGGCTTCCAAGGAGGGTCTTTGAAGAATGGGGATGGGTGTGTAGATACCTTCTTCCTCTTAATTAGCAGACAAACGTTATTTTTCCTCATCGCACACTAGTCCAGCTACTTGCATGCGACATTTGATCCTTGGCCCAGGGTAAGACTTGGGGGAAGTGCAGGTGGGATGATGTACTTATTATTATTATTATTTTTTAAAGATTTGTTTTTATTGTTTTCAACACAGAGACAGAGAGGGACCGAGAGAAGAGGGAGGGCCTAGAGCAGTCTCCATAGTTGTACATTAGTTTTCCATACAGTTTCACTCCACAGGTGGGCACAGGGCTGGGAAGGGCACGAGAGACACACCTGGGGCAGAGGCCGAACCGGGGGCCTCCCACATGGGAAGCTCCCCCTGGTGAGAACTGAACTGGGGCCACAGCCTAGCTTAGCATATGGGTCTGCACAGGCCTGGATTGGGATTCGATCCTCAGATCCCAGGGCTACAAAGTGAGTGCTTAACCCACTGAGCCATCCCAGCATCTCCGATGATGTACTTATTATTTACTTTAAGGTAATGAATAAGGAAGTCTGTCTCTGATATAGAACACCTGTGTGTGCATTCAGGCTAAAATTAATAACAATGACTATTAAAAAACCAGGGGAAGCTGGGATGGCTCAGTGGGTTAAGCGCTCACTTTGCAGCCCCGGGGACCAAGGATCGAATTCCAGCCCCGGCCTGTGTGGACCCATATGCTGAACTGGGGAGTGCCCCCAGTTCAGTTCTCACTGGGGTGAAGACCCCGGCCCAGTTCCTGCCCTGTGCAGCCCCGCACCCACCTGTGGAATGAATCTATATGGAAAATCAAATGATGTGCAACTATGGAGACTGTTCTGGGCCCTCCCCCTTCTCTCTGTCTCTGTCTCTATATCTCTCTCTCTGTCAAAAACAATAAAAAATAATAAAAATAACAATAAACCAAACACTGACAAACAAGCAGAGGCGAGTTATTTCCCTCCTTCTCCACCAATCATTACCAGCTTGGAGAAGGGACGGAGGGAGGCATCCAATCAAAAGCCTAGTCCTGCCTTCCAGGCTGGGAGATGCTGGATTGCCTCGGGGCCAAGGTCAGCAAAGGAGGTTGCAACTTTTGCTGTGCAGTGCAGTAGCGCTACCAGAGAAAATGCGGGACACTCAGTTCACTGTGAATTTTGGATAAACAACAGATAATTTTTAGCATACTCGGAAGTATATCCCAAATATTGCATGGACCATACTGACACTTAAAAAAACAAAAAACTTTCCATGCATTGTTTATCTGAAGTTGAAATTTAACTGAGAATCCTGTATCTTTATTTGCTAAGTCTGGCATTCTACCACAGTAGCCAGTGAAGACCCCTTGGTGATTTCAACACCTTACACCCATTGAAAGAAGATTAAAAGGGTACCCACCTGGTCGTCTTTATCTTCATTTCTGAAGGGATGTTGGAAGAGACTGGGCTCAGGATACTGAATCCAGAAAATGTTAATATCCACAACTTATTTGTGTCAATGGACTGAATGTGTGTTCCTGCCCAAATTCATATGTTGAAGCCCTCACCCCCGCGTAGCTGTATTCGGAGGTGAGGCCTCTAAGGAGATAATGAAGGTTAAGTGAGGTCACAAGGGTGGGGTTCTGACCCAGTAGGATTCGTGACATTATAAGAAGAGACACCAGAGAACGTGCACATGCACAGAAGAAAGGCCTTGTGTGAGTAGAGCAAGAAGACAGCTATCAGCAAGCCAGGAAAAGAGTCCTCACCAGAAGCCCAACCGGTGATCCTGGACTTTCTAGCTTCTAGAACTGTAAAAAATAAGTAAGTTTTTGTTGTTTCAGCCACCTAGTCTGTGGTATTTTGTTAAGACAGCCCTAGGAAACTAAGACAATATGGTTACAGTTAGCTTGTAAGGCATCCAGTGAATCCTCTTATAACAACCCGTATGCTGGGACTGTTTTATTCCTTCCAGCTAAAAGATGGAACAGACCCAGAACGCGACTAGAACAGTGCTTGGCACGTAGAAAGAGTTTGTAAAGATATGTGTCTAATGAATGAAAGTTACCTAGCTAAGGTCCCACTGCAGGTTTTTGGTGCAGGCAGGACAGTGACCTCAGGGGTCTTTTTCCTTGGCTGTTTCTGTCGCTAGCCAAGGTGCTGATTCCTTGAGCATAAAATGCCTTCATCTGTCTATGTTTAAATTTCCTCATCTCTAATTTGGGGTCTAATAATTCCCTTCCTGATCGCATGACAGAAGTGTGGTGGATGAGATGAACTGAATGAGAAAGCTCTCTGAAAATCCCCTGTGTTCTTAGCATTTAATTGTAAAAGACAAAGACAGCTGTGTGCAAAGGCAGATCCATCAAAAGAATTGAGGAGTCCTCTGTCTCAGGATCATCGCTATCATGTCTCTTTAGGACAGGGAAGGAGCTTGGAAAAGACTATGGGAAGTGAGCCTCAATGCCCAAGTTCTCCTTGTAGGAGAAATCATTCCCTCCCAGCTAGTTTTCCATCCACAGAGAAGTATTGCATTTGATCTTGGTCAAAACATTTCCTTCTCCCAGGATCTCTTCCTGCTGTTTGAATTTAGACACCACAAGTGCCTGTACTAGACCAAAAGTCACACCCGGAATGGGTGGCCTAGATCTTGACTTTTAAGCAACCAGGAAGCTCCCAGAAAGTCCTTTTGTTTGCACTGGTGAGTATTCCTTTGTTGTGAGCAAAAGAGACCAACTCTGACCCACTTATGCTAAAGGTGAATTAAAAAAAAAACCACATAAGACAGTTCATGCAATTAGAGAAATGCAGAGGTCCACATCAGGAAAGACAGGAATGCTGGTAGCAGCACGAATTTGAGCAAGAAGAATGAATGATCCATGTGGTCAGGGTACTAAAGTTGTGATGCAGCTGCTCCTGGTCTGTGTTTTTGTTTTTGTTTTTCTTTCTCTCCATCTAATGGCTCTATGACCAGAGTGTTTTCAGCTGCAGTTAACAAAGATCATGACTAAGAACAGCATAAATAATCAAGGTATTTCATTGTCTTATGGAGATGAGGGGTTTGGGGTTGGTGTGGCAACTTAATGCAAGTCACAGTCTGCATCTCCTATTCTTTGGCTATTTGGTCACAAAGTGGCTGCTGCAGCCCAAACATTCTCCAACCAGTATGGCAAGCAGGAAGAAAGACAGACAGCAGAAACAGGAGTTTTCCTTTTACTACGGAAGCCTTCCATCATCCTTCCCTTTATATTTCACTGGTTGCAACTGGGTCAAATGGCCACCCCTAGACACGGAAGGCTGGGAAAGTGTGTCCTGGGCATAAGCGATGAGAAGAGCAGTGACTGGCTTATACCAAAGCCTTGTATCTGGGGGCTGGGCATGTTAGCAAGGAAAAAGGGGCAGTTGCTCTCAAGATGTGACACTCAGGAAAGAGCTAGTGGGCCTCGCTTGAGTCTTAAGCATGATTACAAGGTGATGTTTCAAAAGGGAGCAGGAACCTGTGGCTGGAAGAAGGGCGATGGAAGCTGAGTGCCAAAGAGACACATCTCTATCTCCCTCTCCCGTCGGCCTTTTCAGATAGCAGGTGGGATTCCAACCCAGCCAGGACAGACTATGAAGTTTATGAGGCCCAGTGCAGATAAAAATGCAGGACCCCTTTCTTCAAAAGCTAATAGGAATGGAAAGACGGTGACAGCATCTCATTACACAAGCACAGGGCCCTTCTTAGCGTGGGGTCATGTGCAAATCACATGCCCATGAAGCCTTCCCTGGGCCTAGCCCAGAGCAGAGGGACCGTCCCAGGACAGTAAGCCTTGGTTAGGGTATTTTAGGGTCTGTTTTGGAATGGAATGGGTTTAATACATTCATGGACAGTGGGGAAAGCTATGATTTATATTGTTTTTTTCCTCTTAAAATTTATTTTAGTGTTTGAGAGAAGGTGAGAGAGACAGAGAGAGAGAAGGAGGAGGGCCCATAGCAGTCTTCATAGTTGTATGTCATCAGGTTTCAACATGGTTTTGTTCCACACAGGTGGGCGGAGGCCGTGCAGGGCAGAAACTGGGTTGGAGGCCTCCTGCATGGGAGGCACGCCCCCTTGAGCCAGGGGCCAAACCAGGGGGTGAGAACTGAACTGGGGGCCTCCCACATGGGAAGCACACCCCAGTTCAGCATATGGGTCCTCAAGGGCTGGGGCCGGGATTTTATTCTCGGTCCTTGGGGCTGCAAAGCGAGCACTTAACCTGCTGAACCATCCTGGCTTCCCCTAATTTATATTGTTGTATTTAACATATGCCCAGATCTTAGTACCAATTCTCAGTTAAAGAGCAAAGAAAGAGGTCATCACCTTTCTATGCATATAATCCACGGCAGAAGCAGACTTCAGAGAAGACAGAGTTCTCCGGGGCGGTTCTGCTGTACCCCAAGTAGAGAAAGGGGGATGGGAGTCAGTTTTAGTTTCCATGTTCATTCAGACTTGGCCATGCCAGTCTATTATCTGATCATCACGGTGGCCTTGAGTGGTGCAATGCATTATCTCCACCTTATAGGTGAGGGCATTAGGCTCAGAGTGGTCCAGGGTCATCCATGGGATATGGTCAGTCTAGGGTTGGAAGCTAGACAGTCTGAACCCAGAGACCATGTTCGTCAGCACTCCTCACCATTGAACAAGTCTAATGGGGTTGGGGAAATTGCAAGTTGTTGTTTTGGTGAGATTAGATATAAGGGGGTTATAGGGGGGATGGGTGGGTCTCGGAATCTTAGGGCCCAGGGAGATATGCCCCAGGGATGTCACTCAGCCCCAGGAATGCAGGATGGGTAATAGACTCAAAGGATGTCCAGAGAAGATGAGCCAGGGCGCCTGAACCAGGAAACAGACGTCGTTTTTCTCACAAAAGTGTCTGTCATACATGGTTAGTTTCTGAAATGAATCCACAAGCCAGGAACACTTGTCTAGATACTTTTAATTAAAACACATTGAAATAGGATGAAATCCAGACTCTAAAATGCAGTGTGCAGATTTACTAAGAAAACATTTCAGGTAGCTGAATATATTTTGCTAATGAAATTTTAAACAGCTGCTTGGTTTTAATTTTATTGAAAATATTTCAGTAGTTAAAAAAAAAATAGCTTGCTATTCATTTTGTACCAAAATACAGGAAACGTTGAGACATTTTAAATTAATAGAGATTCAGCACAAATAACGGTCCTGGTTCAGCTGCAGCATAACTGTGTTTCTGAGTTGTACCTTCCATAGCTTGCCTATCAACCCATCCAATTCTGTATAGAGAATAATGCCGGCCCCAAATTCAATCTACCTAATATTCAAGTTCTGTGAAAGTGTCCAGTTTAATGAGCTAGCTCAATGAAATTAAGACACTGTTAATCTCATCTCAAAATCAATTTTCTTTTCAGGACCATTCTTGGGAACCTCAAAAATATCTCGTTTTATATAATAAGCAGTATATATTCAAGGGTTGAGATCTAGAAGAGGAAGTACATTCATATAAAAAAGTTTCCTTATAGAACAGCATCTCATAGTGAGGGTGCCCTTAAAACATTCTGCTGTCTACTGGAAGGCAATTACACTTATTTTATTGCTATATCTGAAATACTTGCTAGAGAGGAAGGCGTTCTCTATGTCTGGACCTGAGAGTATGCAGTGCACATATGGGAATGATAAATGGGGATGGTAAAGAAACAAACTAACCCAAACCTCCAGACTCCTCCTACCGAAAAACGGTGCTTACAGTGACATTATGTCGGGGCACAATTTTTTATTGCGGCGTTGTGTTTAACAAATAAGCTTGGAAACAATGCAAACGCACATCAATGAGAGAGCAACTACATGTTACAGGACTTACACACAATGGGCTAGAGTGCAGTCATGAAAAAAACAGGCGTATGCCCTTTATGTGCTAAAAGGGAAGTGGCTCCAAGATAAATTAAGTGAAAAATAACGGGATCTCTCGTATGTTAACATTTGTAAAAAAAAAAAGAGAGAGAGCGAGACAAGGAAGGGAACAAGAATGAATTTAGATATTTCCTTGTGTAAGTTTCAAATATCTCTGAAAGGATACACAAGAAACAGATAATAGTAGTTACTTCCAGGACAGGAACCAAGAGGGTTAGGAGCCAAGAGTAAGAGGGAGGCTCTTTACTGGGTACTGTTTCATACCCGTGTACATATTTTACTACCTACTAAAATAAATCAACAAAAACGTTTTTTAAAAAGGTAAAATAATGTGGCTCGTCATTATATTCAATGTGATGATTACTCAGATCACGTAGCATTGTCATCAGCTAGATAACTCTGTTCATTACCCTGGGATTTGGAAATGCTTAGACCAACCTGGGAACTCCCATACTGTTTCATTTTTTCACAGGGGAAATGAATATTCTGCTTTTAGTTTGATGGACAAATACGGACATTTGCAAGCCCTCAATGGCCCCTTTAGCAGCTCATAATGTTCCTGTAATTTTATATAAAAGGGGCTGCACCTATTGGAAATGTGGGCCTTTGGTTCATTGTTGCTGGTGGAAACTAATTTTCGTCTTGAATCACAGGCTCCCCCAAGAGCTATTTGACATGCAAATCCAATCTTCTCAATAAATACCCATTGAATGCATCAGCCACCCCTCCGCTTTTTTTGAATCATAAAAGCAGCATGACAGGATATGGAGAAACCAGGATCTTCCGTGGTGTCAGCTGTCAGATTGTGTCTTCTAGGATTCGTCTAAATTGCTACCTCATCTCTATAGCAAGGGTGTGGGAAGCAAGTAGAGGATAATTCCCTGCAGATGAGAGGGGTGACTGGCAGAGGCGACCATCAGAACGGCTCACAGCCCCTGGACAATAGGTCCATTTCCATTTTACCTGGTCTGGGGTGTTGGCATCAACTGGGAACTGAGCACAGTCTGGGGGAGAAAAGTAACCACCCTGACGCGCATCGAGTTCCTATTGTGACTGCCCTGCAGCGAAAAATAGCCTCCGACATGTGCCTAATTCCCAGTGAGCAAACACTTTTCTGTCCTTGAAATGTGGGCGACAAATTCCAGGAGGGAAACTTTTATGGCGCCAAGAAAGTGCCCCACGGTGTTAAAGCCCCATTCAATTCACTGCCTATGAATTTTCAAAATAGAAAAAGAATTTGTTCTTAAAAATACTCGTAATAGTCGAGAGAGGTGGGGTCTTCAAGTGACAGTGGGAGCTTAGGGACTCGGACATGAGGAAATTGGTTAATTTCAAGACCAGCCACCCCAGGGAGAAGCGGATGTCAGGGCAGGAAGGTGGCCCAGGAGGTTAGCTAAGCGCTATGAGGCCTCCGCTAACAGGACCCGCGGGCACCTCACTCTGCCGCCTTTGTCTCCTCTGGCATCTCCACCGACAGGATCTGTTCTCCGGGGTCCAGGCCTGGGCTCATGTGGATCTGCACCGAGTGCTCCTGGGGCCCGGACACCCCCTGCACCCCCTCCAAGTCCACTTCGAGCCCCCCGGGGCAGGCAGGTGGGGGAGAGCCTGGAGCCAGGACATCTGGGGGCTCCGGGGGCACCAGCTGGTCGGGGGCAGCCACGCTGGCCTCTCCAGGTGCGTCGTCGGAGCTCTTGGCCTGGAATCCAGAAAGGGTGGCTCGTGAGGCAGAGAATGTCCAGGGGTGCTGGATGACCCCTGTTCCCCTTGTCAGACCCCAAGGAGCTGCAGCGCAGAGCCCTGAGCAGATGCAGTAGAACCCACCATGCGGTGGACAGAGCGCCATCAGGATTATTTGGTCAAGACGTTATACGATGGGGGACATTTCAAGACGAAAAGTCCCAAGTGGATTTTGTGGAAGGTCTTGGGGATATTTTAGGTCTCTGCAGTGTTGCAGGGCTGCAAGTGGAGCGAAGTGGCAGGTTCAAGGGTGGGGCAGGGCCCATGCGCTATTGAAGGAGGAGAGGCTGTGACCAGTACCGGGTTCTGTGGACACTGGCCGGAGTCTGTGTATCAGTAGAGAACTGGGTGGAAACCCGAGCTTCTGTGGATACCCCGGGGCGCCTCCTGCCCTGTCCCACCCCAGCTCTGCTTGGAAAGACACTGGGGAGGGAGCAGCTCCCAGACCGGGAGGCCTGGTGCATCACAGCTGCCCAAGGCGCACTTGAGGTGGCGGCAGTGAGTTCAAGGAGAGCCGTGGCGTGCTTGCGAGGAGCAGAGACCCCCGACGCTGGCACAAGTCACAGAGAGTATTGAAGAAAGGGAAGTAGGGGTGGGAGACAAGATGCTTCTAGAACCCAAGGCAGCTCTGTCTCAGTGTTTCTGCACGTTTGTCACAGCAGTTCCACCTTCCCCTGTCCACTCTAAACTCACAATGCACTTCCAAGGTGGGAGGCCCTGAGGCTGCTCCTGGTGGGACTTCCTGAAGCATCTTGCTATAAATGGAACCAGGAGGATCCCGGGAAGCGTGGCCAAGGGCTCTGCCGTGTTCAAAACGCTTTCATAAAGGCATCCCCAGGCTCCTGCTCCCCCCTGGCCACCCGTGGTGACCCCACGAGGAAGCTGGGCCTCAGAAGACTTGAGGAGCTGCTGAGGTCCCGGCGGACAGGGACAGAGAGGGGGTTTGGACCTGTGTCTTTGGAGGCCTGGCTCTCTGCCTGTGAGCCCCGGTGCTGAACCGCAGGGCAGAAGCCCTGTGTGGGAACCCTGGGACAAAAGGAGCAGTGAGGAGCTAACGCAAGGAACCCATTTCAGATCCAGCCTGTCACTCTCGGAGTTCATGTCCACTCAGGCCCACCCACCAGCCGGCCCTGAAGACCCCAAGTGGCCAGCTTGAGCCCGCCCTTGACAGTTTGTGAGCCTATCATGTCTGTCCTCAATCGGGAGCCGCAGGTGGCTATCTGGAGAATTGGAACCCCGGGTGGCTTTGTTTGTCTGTCTGTTTTGTTTTAAAGAAGTGGGAGGGCCCAGAGCAGCCTCCACAGTTATATGTCATCAGTTTTCAACGTGGTTTTGTTCCACACAGGTGGGCGGGGGCCACGCAGAGTGGGAACTGGGCTGGGGGCCTCCCGCATGAAAGGCACACCCTTCCTCCCCGAGCCAGGGGCCGAACTGGGGGGTGAGAACTGGGCTGGGGGCCTCCCGCATGGGAAGCACACCCCAGTTCAGCATATGGGTCCGCATGGGCCAGGGCCGGGGCCAGGGCCAGCATTCGATCCTTGGTCCCTGGGGCTGCAAAGTGAGCGCTCAACCTGTTGAGCCATCTCGGCTTCACACACACACACACACACCCGGGGTGGCTCTGATATCACCCCTCAGACTCCTGCTGTCCATCGGCTTCTGGATGGGTCCCCTGGACTCTGACACCAGCCTGGATTGAGCCTGGGCTCCTAGGAAGTCTCTCATGTAGACTGCTGTCCCCTCCTAGCCCCTGAGCTCCTGCCTAGCCCCATCCCCCCTTCTCACAGCCTCCCTAAAGGACAGTAATGAGCAGCCATAATTAATGCAATCATTCTAATTGGCATTCTTCGCATTAGTCACAGGAAAAATTCCCAGAACTAATTTTAAAATTCCCTTTAGATTTAGGGGGTGGGGGCAGTTGGCACATGCCTGTCTCCTTGGTTTTCCTTTCAAATCTTTTAAATTGTCACAGACACGACATTACAGATGAGAACGTCGCTGTCACCTGGGGCAGGACACACCCTGTCCACACCAGGACTTGCCTTTGGGGACCTCACACCCCACTCTCAGCCCAGGAGAGCTGAGCCAGGCTGCGCAGAGCATGCCATTGAATGGCTCGGATTGACATGTGACCGAATCCTGTCCAATGACACTGAGCCCTGGGACTTTGGCTGGAATTACTGGGAAAGAGGAACTTCCTTTCTGTTGGAGTTGCTAGACCAGGAGGGTGCAATCCTGAAGCCCTTGGGGGCCTGCCTGGGAATGGAGCCATTTATGCTAGAATGGAGCAACTCATCCTGTTGGTATCATCTGAGCTTTTGGATCCAGCCTTGCCTGGACTTTTCAGTAAATTCCTTTTTCTCAAGCTAATTTGACCTGGCACTGTCACTTGCAACCAAACAAGCCCTGACGGCTATAAAGAAGGGGGGAAATCGGCTCAAATGAAATGCGTGGCCCGCTCTCTGAGGCCCCCAGGTCTTCCTGGTATGTCGTTGAAATGGATGGGTGGCGGGGTTCCCAGCCGTGTTACCTGCTCCAGTGACTGTTGCTGTCTTGCAGCCGCCTCCAGCGCTGCCAGTTCTTTGAGTCGAGCCCTGAGGAGGGCCAGCTTGCCGCCTTTTGCGCCTTTGGCACCCATCTTTCCTGCTGCGGCCAGGGCAGCATTGAAGAGCTTGGGGGTGCCGGCCCGGGGAGGAAGGATGAGCACACTCTTCTCCTTGGGCTTGTTGTTATTTCTCAGCATGCGCCTGAAAGAAAGCAGTGTCTGCGGTCATCACGCGCGCACGGAGCCCTGGAGTTGGACTTGTGTGATGGTGTTTGTTTGGCTAACCATTTGTGCGTGCCTTTTCTGAACCAAGCACGTGCTTCATGCAGAGCACCTCGCTGAATGATCAGGGCACCCATAATGATGGGGGTCTTCCTATCTGCACCCGATAGAGGCTCAGAGGGGATGAGTAACTTTTCTGAGGTCACACAGGAAATAATGAAGGGTACTTTAATGTATGGAATCAGAAATATGCCCAAATGAAAAAGGACCCACAGCTTTTGGCTTCACCTTCTTGGCATGATTGTCATTTCACCATCCACACCATCACCATTGTCAGCACTTACTCAGTGTCCTTATCTGTGTCAGTCCCTGTGCTGTCCTTTATGGGCACTCTTTTGTGGCCTGGTCATCCCTCTTCCTGACATTCATGCCCCTGTGTGATCCTCTCCCCTTGAGGGTGAGTGGGACGTGTGACTTGTTTTCAACCCACAGAATACAGCAAGAGTGATCAAATATCGTGTTTGTGACTGTCACATAGGGCTGTGATCTCTGGCTTGTATGGCCTCTCTCCCTTGCTGGCTTTGATGAAGCAAGCAGCCATGTTGGGGAAGGTGACGTGGTAACAACCTGAGGGAAGCCACCAGCCAACAACTAGCTAGGAACTGAGCCCCCCAGTTCTACAACCACAAGGCACTGAATTCGCCCCAAAACCATGTGATCTCAAAAGCAGATCCTTTCCTGGCTGAACTTGAGATGAGACCCAACTCTGGTCAACACCTTGATTACAGCCTTACGCTGTCCCCAGACTTTGGGCCAATAGAAATCCAGAGATAATAAATATGTGTGGTTTTAAGCTACTAAGTTTGCGGTAATATTGTTAGGCAGCAATAGCTAACAGATATACACTCAGTCTCACAGTAATCGTCAGGTAGGTCCTATTATTTTTCCTCATTTCAAATAAGGATATGGAAGTCCAGAATGGGTAAGGAACTTTCCCAAAGACACACAGCTAGGAAGTGGCAGAGCTGGAATTCAAACCCATGCCTCTGACCCCAGCACCCCACTCTTAATGATTACAAAGCAACATCATGGTTATGGTCTTCTTGGATGCTGACACTATTCTTATGATTCTTGTACTTAAGAGAGTTGGGGAAACTGAGGCTCACAATGGGGGGAGTGACATGTCCAAGGTTGTTGCTAGAAATTTGGCAGAGACAATACCAACCCAGGATAAATGCAGTATACCACCCTGCTTCTCTAAATAAGGATAGAATTTTCCATCTAACAGAGTCCCAGCCTTTCATAAAGAATGTCTCATGCTACAATTATGTAATGAGTGATTTGGCTCAAGAACAAATTAATTTCGCCTGCAATCTAGCAGACCTAGACCAGTAATTGGCAAATCATTCATCAGGGTTTCAGCAAAACTTGTTTGTTTAAAAATGAGGCCATTACTGGCTGCTTATCTAATCAGAGGCAATGAATTTAAACTGTGCATATTGATATTAATTGCCCAAGACTTGAATTTTCTAGCTGGAGTTCCCTAGGAGAATGTAAACATGATAATACATCAGAGGACTCTTACATGCCCAACAGTCAGTCGCCTGTATTGAGTCCATAATTCACAGCACGCCAGTCTGTGGGGAAGCTCAGCTCAGTACTAAAATGACACAAAAGAACTATTTCTAGGACCTTTGCTGATTTCTCTTTTCTTTCTTTCTTTTTTTTATCTTTTTATATTTATAGAGAGTAATTATTTTATCTTCAGTGCATATTTATTTCTATTTTACTTTTGACAGATAGAGAGAGAGACAGAGACAGAGACAGCTAGAGAACCGAACTGTGGGAACTCCCCAGTTCAGCACGTGGGTCCTGCCTGGGCCGGAGCCGGGATTCGATCCTCGGTCCTCGTGGCCCCAAAGCGAG
>PVKE010041806.1:0-14016 GCA_004027555.1 Craseonycteris thonglongyai | reverse complement strand
TCAGTGCATAGTTATTTCTATTTTACTTTTTGACAGATAGAGAGAGAGACAGAGACAGAGACAGTTAGAGAACCAAACTGTGGGAACTCCCCAGTTCAGCATGTGGGTCCTGCCTGGGCCGGAGCCGGGATTCGATCCTCGGTCCTCGTGGCCTCAAAGCGAGCGCTCAACCCGCTGAGCCGTCCCGGCTTTCCCCCTAGATGTAATTTTGATGTGGTCATGGGATGAGGCAAGCACAGCACTTATCTACTCCACCATTTAGATCTCCCCCTTTTCTTAAAGCAGTGACTTAAACAAACTTATAATTGTTAAGTTTATTTTCTCTCTCTCATGTACAAAAAAGGGTCCACATACTAAATTTGACAAGCTCAGGGAAGGCCGGCATGGTGGGCCTTACAAACTCAAAGACCAAAATTAACCACATAAGATGGTCTGAACATAAAAATTCTAACGAAAAGTGGGTCATAGCAGGTAACAGTCATGTCCTTGCCTGTAGCCTCCTTGACAAAGGTCAGTCCTTACCTTAAGGGAGACAGTATATTATCTTTCTTTGCATCTAAGATAACATGTCAGAGTAATCCCTTTTTCCAGACCCCTCAGGGCACAACCCACACACCAGAGCACAATACCACAGAATTCTTCGTAGTTATCTGTTGCATCTCTATGTACTATAATTGTTCATTATTATCCTGTACCCACCAGTGTAAAAGAAGTATGTCTCTCTATTTTACTTTTTATTCAATCCTAGAGATTTCTTCACTTTGCCCAGCCCTTTAATCTACTACAAATGGATATCATGTAACCCTTCTTGTCTCCTCCTTTGATTCTAATGCATAAAATAAGCTGCAAAACTGCCATTCTCCAGCGCAAGGGATTTTCTCAATCCCTTGAGATTTTTCTCCTAGGGATTGTCATCAGTTTAGCTCAAACTCATTAAAATTCTCTACAGGTTTAGATGTTTCTTACCTAGACAATATGATACGTATGTAAACCCATTTTAGAAGCTAAATAACCTCCAGCTTTATGACCCAGGAGTATCTATCTTCTCAAAGATGAAGGAGCCATCTCTTTGAAATGCAAATATTAAGGGAACTAGCTTGCTCCCAGTTTCGTGAAACAGGAGGAGCCTAATTTCTGCAGGTGTCTTATTCCAAGTTGTAAAACAACTTCCTGCCATAAAGATAGGACAATCTAATTTTTCCTTTGGATAAACTAGTTAGTAAACAGATGGTCAGCCCAATTGATAGGAGAATTTAGTATAAACCATGTGTGACAAATTATACTGTCAACTTCTCTTACTTGAGGACTAGTTATTGCTTATCTTGAAAACATTTATATAACAGCTTGTATCTCCTTGGCTCTATAAAAGTGTATTTATTTATTTATTTATTTATTTATTCATTTTTGTCTATGCAGTCTCTTAGCAGATTGCCTGTGATATGCATCACTTTCTGGTTTAATGCTTATTCAGTACTACCTTTGTGGAGAGGTTTTATAGGTAGGGAAAAGATTTTGTTTTTAATTCTATTTTCCCAACAACATTCACTAATGGTTTCCTGAGATACAGGACCTTGAAGGTAAATTATCTCAGTTATTGTATTTCTGAAAATATCTTTATTCTAACCTCAAACTTAATTTTTAGTTTGATTGGTTATAGAATTCTGGGTTAGATATATTCTCTTTTCAGATTTTGGTAGGTATTGCTCCATTGTCTCTGGCTTCCAGAGTTGCTGTGGGGAAGTCTGAAATCATTCTGATTCCTGGCCTTCTGTATGTGACCTGTTCTCCAATCTGGAAGCCTGTTACAGAATATTCTGTCTGTCTCCAGTGTTCTTAAATTTTATAGTGCTGTGTTTGGGGGTGGGTCAATTTTCTTTCTTTGTGCTTGGGACCCCCAATCTGGAAACACATTTATTACTTCTGGAAAATCTGCTTAAAGTGTTTCTTTGATGATTTTTTCCTTCTTCTTTTTTTTTTTTTTAGTGGAATACCAATTAGTCAGACACTGAGCCTTCTGTGCTGGTTTTCTTTTCCTTATCGTTTTCCCTATGTTTTCCATCCATGGTTTTTCCTCTACTTTCTGAAGGGTTTCTCAACTTTATCTTCTATTTTTTTATTTTTATTGTTTTTGACAAAGAGAGAGAGAGAGAGAGAGAGAGAGATACAGAGATAGAGAGAGAACTGAACTGGGGGCACTTCCCAGTTCAGCATATGGGTCTGCACGGGCTGGGGATGGGATTTGATCCTCTGTCCTTGGCGCTGCAAAGTGAGTGCTTAACCCACTGAGCCATCCCGGCTTCCCCATCTTTATCTTCTAGTTCTTCTGTCTTGTGTCTAAGTTTCTTTCTCATAACTAAAAAAAAAAAAAAAAAAAAAAGATTTATTTTAGTGTTTGAGAGTGAGAGAGACAAAGAGAGAGAGAAAAGGGGGAGAGCCCTGAACAGTCTCCATAGTTGTACATTATTAGTTTCGACCAAGTTTCATTCCAAACAGGTGGCTATGGGGTTGCGCAGGGCGGGTTGTTCTCATAATTTTAATGTCTAAGTATTCTTTTTGTTCTGTGGAACAAAACTCTTCATGGCATCCCATTGTCATTTCATGGATAATATTTCTTCTTGTCTCTCTCTACAGGTATTAATAGCAATATTATTTTCAAGTTATCTTCTCCTTCCATAGATTAAGTTTCTTCCAACTCGTTATTTTGTGTCTGTTTTGGATTGGTCTTTCATGGTAGATGCCTTCCTCAGATGTCTGGCTGCCTGCTCACATTTAAGAGTGTGCACTTAACAGCTGACTGGAAGCTCTGAATGCCCAAGTGCGGGTTGTTGGCTTCAGCTGTCTGAGTCTTTTCACTGGAAACCTTTCATTGGTAGCTGGCATTTTGGGAACTGAAAGAGGAAGAAGACTGAGTGAGGGCTGTCTGAGCATTCAGAATGCCCACATTTATGTCATTCTGTTGTTTTCAGTGTGGCAACCCTACTTTCCACTGAGTTTGGTGTTTCCTAACCAGACCCTGTAATTTCCCTCTTTGGGAAATAAATACCTGCTTTCTGCAAGGGATACTGGAGGTCTAACCACTTCATAAATAGTATTGCAACCAGTCTTCTTTACTTTCAGTTTTTCCTTTATCTCCATGTTAGGAGGAACCAGGTGTTACCAATTTCTCAGCCTTTGGGGACTCAACAATGTAAACAAGATAGCTTTTCCACTTTCCCCACTGTGCGTTTAGGATTCAATGTAGGATCAAAGACATTATTTACATCTCATCCATCTGCTTCCTCATTTCCAAAATGTTGTTCTGTGGTCTCCTTTCTCAGGTGCCCTGTGTTTGCCCATTTGTGCTTTCAAGCAGCTGTTTTTACCTGAATGTGCTGATCACTCATTCTTCTCCAGCCATGCTCTTCCTTTGGCTTCTAGAGCACCACATTCCTGGTTCCCTGGTCTCTAACTGGCCCCTCTCCCTGACTTGTTTCTTTATCCTATCCACTGTACATGGAGGTGTGCCCCAGGACTAAGGCCAAAGACTCTATTTACTCTCTTCAGGTTATCTGACGCAGACTCATGGCTTTAAACAATAGCTGTCTGCTGGTGACACCCAAATGCACCTCTCTAGCTGTAGCTGTTTCTAGGTGCTGTGCGACTGTGTTTGCGGAGGAGAGGCTGCACCTGTAAACATTTTTGAAGCAGGCACAGACAGGCCTGGAAATGACATATTTTCCCTGATATGTAAGTTTTCATAAAACTACTGTGTAAGAGGTAAGATTTAAAAATTTTTATATCTAATGATTTAAATATACACAATTGGAAGATTGAACTTTTTATATTTTATTGTAAGAACTTTTATTGTTTCCATTGTACATGTGAGGAAACAGGTATAGAGATGGTGGGAAACTTGCTTGCTATTTTGATTAGGACTGCATTTAAGACAGTCTGTAATAGGAAGAATTGACTCTTTTTTACATTACAAGGTGTGATCAGACAATACAGTGAATGTTTAAATTTAAAATATTTATTACCGTAAAAGACATATTGTCATTAATTCCCCTTAAAATACGCCCCTTCCTTGCTCCAAACACACTTAACCCATTATTCTTGCCACTTTCTGAATCAGTTCTGGAAGTCCTCTTCCGTGAATGTCTTTAGTTTCTCTGTTGTGGCTGCCTCAATGTCCTAAGTCATTTCAAAATGTTAACCTTTTACCGTCATTTTGACTTTGGGGAAGAGCCAAAAGTTGCATGGTGCCAGATCTGGTAAATAAGGTGGATGGGGACAGAAATTGATGTTAATACGCTGTTTGTCCGGGGACCGGGGATCGAATCCCGGCCCCGGCCTGTGCGGAACCATGTGCTGAACTGGGGAGTTCCCCCAGTTCAGTTCTCTCTCTGTCTCTGTATCTCTCTCTCTCTCTCTCTGTGTAAAAAAAACAAAACAACAATAAATAAATAAATAAATAATAAAAAAAAATACGCTGTTTGTGATTCATGATATATGACATACTTTAAAAAACACCTCTTAACCATCGCTCACAACCAACCGACTGCACCAAACAAATTGGAACTTGTCACACAGTTACTATGATTTGAAGTGCCACTTCCTATACTGAAGAGCCCTGCCTTTCTGTTGGATGCACTCAGCAGTAGCATTCACCACCACTGTATTTTTTGATCACACCTAATGTGCCTTTCCAGGATGGCAGGATAATACCTGCTTCATCAGGTTAATAGGAGGATTACCTGAGATAACTCCTGACAGAGCCTAGCAAGTGCCTGGAGCATAATTACAAAAAGAGTTGGCTATTATTACGTTAAATGAATTCAACAAGGAGGTCATTAGACTGATACAGTCTAACTCCAGTGGCAACCGATATAAGCAAACCAAAATCTAAGCAGGTAAATGCCTCAAGGTTATGAAATCAAAAGTTGAGGACATTTAATCACAGTCAATTAGACTTTAAACTATAGTAAATCAATAATTTCCTTATTGGTGAAATATATTCAAAAGATGGTTGCCAAAAAAACAAACAAACTATAATATTGTTATTCATTCTATAGTTTAAGTATTGTTATATTGGATTTGCTTTTTGTGTGTGCTGGTATAAAAAATAAATAATTACAAAAAAAGAATTTCCTTACTTTGCTTTCGTATGTTCTATAAAATCTCTCCCCCAGCTCCTCTCGGTTGAGCATTTAATAACTTCCAGTTTGGCATTGACTGATTCCTACAGATTTTTGCACAAGTAAACTCTTAATATGCTTATTTTTTAACAATTAATAATATTATTTATTCAAATCTTTTATGTTTCTCAGATTTTTTATGCTTACTTTTCTCTGGATCATGTACATTTCATGCCAAGAATATGCCCATGTAGATGTCTGTTTTTATTGCTCTTGCATGTGGGATATTTGCTTTCATTGCATTTTAAACTGATTTCTGTTTGAGTATAGAAAAGCCGCTGGGTTTGTATGTTAATTTCATAACCTTAAGTTCTCTACTTGTTTCTAAAACATTTTTCAGCTGATCCTTTCAAATTCCAGGAATGCAATTTGAAAAACTGCATTTGAAAAATCCACAGATTATGATAGTAGAACCTCTTTCTTTATGTATTGTGTTTGTCATTTGATCTCTTCTCTAATTGGATGTGCCCTGGTGAATAAAGTGGTGATAATGGCCACCCTTGCTTCTTCCTACATCTGACTGGGGCTGTTTCTACAGCTGCATCATTTGAAGCATGGTGCTTTGGGATAGAGTGTGAAAAATATCCATCTTTTACCATTACTGAAGATTATATAAACACAGGAACTGATGTTGGATTTCTCAAATACTGTTTTATTGTTTATCCCTTTATTTATTAACACATGCTTTGTAATAAATTTTCAAATATTAAACCAATTAACAAGTAATGTGTTATTAAATTAATGACTGCTGGATTATATTTCTAATATTTGACTTGGAAACGAGTTTCAGTATTGGGAAGAACGCCTCGGTTGCAGATTTCTTTTTCTGTACTGCCGTTGGCAGGTTTCAGAGTAGGAATTCTGCTGCAAGATACCAATTAGCGTGAAAAAGGAACAGATTCACTCCTGGTGCTGACAGGGCTGGCATTTCTTTGTTGGTATGTCTTTGACAACTTGCTACACTTCTGTTCTTGATCTATTTTCAGTCTTTAGTTCTACTTGAGCCAATTTTGATCACCCATGTTTTCATAGAAAACTATTCATTTTAAAGAAGAGTCAAAGCATTATATAGAGTTGTGCATAGTATTCTCTTATGATTTAAAATTTTTCTTTGCTCTCCATAGTTTATTTCTCTTTAATCTAATTTTGTATATCTATGCTTCCTCCTTTTTTACAATGATTGAATTAGCAAGGAGTTATTTTTTTGTTTTTTTTTTAAAAGTAACTACCTTTTGAATTTACTTATAGTTCGTTTGTCTTTTCCAAATTATTTTAATAACTTTCTCCGGATTTTGTAGTTTTATTTTCTTTTGTCAGCCTCTTCAGTTTATTGCCTGGTTAATTTATTTTTATTCTTCCTGTTAAAAATGAAAGCTTTAGATATAGTCTATAGATTTTTATATGTAACATTTTAATTTTCTAGGTAATTTGAGAATGATGCATTTCCTTTCTTCTTTATTAAGGTATTTCTTATATACTTTAAACTTCACAGATTTTAATTGTTTGGCTTTGATGAACTTTGGTAATTGCACATAATTGTGTAAACACTACCACCAAATATCCACCACAATCTGTTACTTGCCAAAGCTCTGCAGAGAACATTTGCTTTTGGGTGAGTTGACAAGGTCCTGAGTCTAACTTGGAAATGGGTGTAGGGCGAAGACAGTCAGTTCCCAGGAACATAGCAGCCTAGCTCTTTCCTTTTTCTTCATTTTGTTCTGGGGTCTATATTTTATTTGACTTTTTGTCTGATCTCTCCTCCTTGTTTTGAAAAATATGTCTGGTTTTAGCTCTGCTAATGGTTATTTGGGTGTTTTCTCCCAGAAGTGGACACAAGGTCCTCAGCTGCCAGTGCAGAGAGCGGACTTGACTTAGTGAATTGGTTTTTGGTGAGCTGACCACAAGCCCAGAAACCAGCTCTTGGGTAGATTTGTCAGTTCACAGATTTTCCATTTTATTCATCTTGAGTTGCTACTTTTATCTTTATTATTTTCTTCCTTCAATCTTCTTTATGTTATTGTGCTGAGTGCATGGGCAATTTTTCCATTTCCTCTCACTGAACAGTAGGAGCATTGAAGTTTATAGCTTTTCTTTGAGCACAGCTCCCATCTGCCGCTCTGCCCTCAATAAGTATGTTGTAATACAAAAGAGCTTTTTCAGCCTTACCCCAAAGTCCGAATTATTATTGGATGATGTGAAGTGTGCTGCCGAATAAGGCCTGTCCTTCCAGTTTCTTTCTATACTTCCATGGCTTCCCCTGAACCAGAAAATGTATTTATCATAGCAGCTCTGCTACTCCGTGGAACTCAGAACAGAAGTGTATGCAGTTACATTCCAGGGTGGCTCATAGTTGCCAAACTATTTAGATCTCAGTGACTAATAAAAGAGTTACTACCTTTTTCCTATGGGCTTTTGTAATTCAATGCCCATCCAGAATGATCTGAGTATGTGGATTTTATTGATTAGGAAAGACTATTTGGATTATACAGTGTAATTACAACTATTTTTTTTAAATATATTTTATTTATTTATTTATTTATTTTTGACAGAGAGAGAGAGAGAGAGAGAGAGAGAGAGAGAGAGAGAGAGATACAGAGACAGAGAGAGAACTGAACTGGGGGAGCTCCCAGTTCAGCATATGGGTCCGCATGGGCCGGGGCCGGGATTCAATCCCCGGTCCCCGGCGCTACAAAGTGAGCGCTTAACCCACTGAGCCACCCCGGCTTCTTCTACAACTATATTTTTAAAAAGCAAAGATAAAAAGGCTAAGAGGACATACATCCCAATATTAATTGTGGTAAATTTTGGGTAACTTTTTCCTCTTTCATAATTTTTCTCCAACTTTCACCTTTCCTGCCTATAATCTGTATTAATTTATTAATTTAAAAGGTGTTCAGAAAGGATAGGAAATATAAATTTATATATACCATATAAACCCAGTTATGTAAAAAACAATACGTACATAACAGAACTGTATGTGTATGGCAGCTGCCTGCATCTGCCTGCTGGGAGTGGGGAGGCCTCTACAAAACACACCAATGGCCTCTGCCAGCACTTCTGTCTGGGGGAAAGCTGCCCCTTTCGACCTTGCTGTGAAATCCAGCAGTTCAGTTCCTGGCACCTCAAGCTGCTGCCCTAGTGCTGGAGCGCAGAGCAAGTGAGCCCACCAGCAAGTAAGTTCATATGTGGGCCCTTCAAGAGGAATGCCCGGGAACTGACTCTGGGTTCTGAACACATAATATAACACATAGACAATGTACCATATTATAGAATTGAACACCTGGAACCTATGTCATTTTTACTAACCAATGTCACCCCAATAAATTTAACAATAAAAAAATAAATAAAGACTATTATAAATACATTATTCTTTAGAATAAGCCTGCTTTCCTTGAAATCTAATAAAATGAGCTCTTTTCAGAAGAAAAAATAAAAAAGAGGAACGCCTGAAACAGCAGCTGGCCCTCTGTCTCACTCAGCCACAATCTCCACTGGTTTTCACAACCAGAACTTATGGGGACTTCTCTTCTTGGCACTGGAACCCTGGCTGAGTAGCCTGGTGTGGGGCTGTGACCCCTCTCCCCTCAGGGGGGACTTCTGCAGCCAAGATACCTCTCCCAATTTTTAACCACCCCCCACGAATGTGGGGTCAGCCCATGCTTTGTCTCTGCCCCTTCCACCAGTCTCCGCATGGCTTCCTCTGTATGTCCTTAGTCATAAGATTTCTGTTCAGCTAGACTTCAGGCGATTCTCAATGGTTGTTTTGTGGTTTAGTTGTGATTTTCATGTGGCCATGAGAGGAGGGAGCAGTGTTTACCTCCTCTGCCATCTTGACTAACTCCTCTCCTTTGTTTTAGAGGTAACTTCTTCGGATATAAAATTCTGCAGTGGCCATTTCTTTTAACACTTTAAAGGTTTCATTCTACATTCATTTTGCTTATATGGCTTCTGATGAGAAGTTTGCTGTAATCTTTGTTCTTCTTCATGTAAGGCGTTCCTTGCCCCTGGAGACTCTGCAATTGTTAGGGATAAGGGTTGGGACAAGTCTGGAGATGCTTATTCTTCTCTTATCCCATCTAGACTAGAGGGGGTCTTTCTTAAATTACCACTGTGGGAATCTGGTGGGATTTCTGGAGTGACAGACCATGTAAGTGTGGTCTCCCAATCCCCATGATGGCAGGTACCCACTGGAGTGTCTTCCTCTCACACAAGTCTGCACTGAGATCCCTGCAATTCATCAAAATCATGATGTTAACAAAAAAGAAAAAAAAATTATGATTTAAGTGCTCCTATCAGCTTATCGACTGTAATGGCTTCTATTCCATGTAAGCAAATCTTGGGAGCAATATTTCTGAATGCATCTGCCTCTCAGAGTTCAGGATAATGCTTTGCCTATGACCTCAGTTCTTTGATGGTTCCAAGAAGAGTCAATTATCTTTCATTTGTCTAGCTTTCTCTTATACAGAGGGGTATGATAACTTCTACGCTTTTTACATATTGGAGCTTTAGATTTGTTTTTTCTTTCTTTCTTTCTTTAAAATATGTATTTCATTGTTTAAGAGAAAGAGAGAGAGAGAAGCAGGGAGAACCCAGAGCAGTCTCCATAGTTGTACATCATTAGTTGTGACATGCTTTCATTCCACACAGGTGGATGTGGAGCCATGTGGGGTGGAAACTGAACCGGGGGCCTCCCTCATGGGAGGTGAGAACCTTTGCTGTTGAGCCATCCTGGTGGTTACCAGCTGCACAGCAGTTAGTGTATGGGTTTGCACAGGCTGGGGCCAAGAATTGAGCCCCGGACCTCATGGTTGCGAGGCAAGTGCTCAGCTGCTGAGCTATCCTGGCATGCCCATGTTTTTTTAAGTTCCTTGAACAAATGATGTTTAGTAGGAGGCTGGAGAGCTTTGTGTGTATGCTTTCAGGATGCAAAACCTCTGTGGGTGGTGAATGAGGTATACCCAAGCCCTAACCCGTTTGTTCAGCTATGGACTCCATCTTCTTCCTTCTTTCATGTAAGAATTAAAGTGTCAATCAGCAGGTGAAAGTTGAATTAACCCAGAGTTGGGGGGTTGCCAGTTGAGAGAGGGGCAGAGAGTTGAAGGTGTATGCTAGAGAGTGATTATACTGGTGAATCACAAAATCTAAGCTTGGTAAGTAGGGGAATGAGGGATGGTGAAAAGGTAATAGAACCTTTTGTGGGTCCTGGTTTACCTTATGTATGAGTACACTAAAAACAGTTGATTCTGAAATGAGTCTAGATTCTTCATTTGATCAATCAAAAGTCTCCACAATGGGATACAAAGCCACTTTTTAGTTTTATCTCCTCCACTCTCCTAAACATATTCATTGTGAGTTCATCATCATTCTATAAACATGCTTTCCTTTTCTCCTTCCTCTTCACCTTTACAAGCTGGTGATATTCTCCCTGGGATGCCTACCTGTGTTACCTCCACCAACAAAATTCACTCACCGTCTTGAAGGCTAAACCAGGAAGCCTTCCTGATTTCCTCAGCAGGAAGTTCTCTTCTAGTCTCTCAACTCTTCCCACAGCATTTATGACACACAGATACTTGTCTCACCTCTCCCAGCAGACAGCATGGATATTGTCCTGTCTGCCTGTCTGTGTAGCAGTGTGCCTGACCTCTATATACAGCAGTAAGTAAAGCCCTAGAGGAAAAAAGAAATTTAAAGCACAAGGTTAGAACCAGATGGTTAAAATCAGACACTGCCTTGGGTTTTCTGGTTGTCATGGACACGGTATTTTCTCTTGTTGGTAACTCTGGTCTCTATGGTGAGCTCACACTTAGGGCTAATGGAAACATAAATGGGAACACAGGCCACATTCATGAATTAGAGGGCTTCATTATATTAAGATGTCAATAATTCTTAGAGCTAGAACCTCAGAAACGCTAGAGATGGAATTGGGTGTGGCTTACTCCACATTTCAATGAAGGCAGGAGGGTAGGTATGGGGAGGACAGAGAAATGGGAAAAAGACTAAAAATAAATGTGTAGCTTTCAAATGGCATCCTTCCCCCAACAAATATTATATTTTAAGTTAGGTTTAATCTTTTTTTAGATCTATTCCATCTATTCCTGTTAAGATTGCAATATAATTCTCTCCACCATACAACTTCTTCCTGGTCATTTTAAGAGATACCTACAATTCATGGTATCTCTTAAAACAATCAATTGTTTATGAAAAGTGAGGGGAAATAAACTCAACAATAAGATAGAACCCCATGCCACAGATTTCAAGGAATGTGTGCCACATGTTGTACATATAGGACAACACAGAAGAAGAGGTTAGGGGTAGGCTCTCTCATCCCCCTTCTTGGTAAGCAAATAAGACTCAGATGGATCCCTCCAACTCAATAAGAAGGCTGGAAGACAAGGGTGTTGGAGGCAAATGAGAGGCTTTCAACACCTGGACGGCCTTTTTCTTGGCATTTACAGACCTGGCTTTAGCCAGCACAAAGCAGTAGCCACAGAAAAGAGGCAAGGTGTGGTCCCAGCTGGAACCTGGCATAGTCCACTACCTGGAGCTGGACAAACTACAATGTTAAAAAAAACGCTGTCGGGGATGCTGGGATGGCTCAGTGAGTTAAGCACTCACTTTGCAGCCCAGGAGCCCGAGGGTTGAATCCCGGCTCTGGCCCAGGCAGACCCCTATGCTGAACTGGGGTGTGCCCCCAGTTCAGTTCTTGCCGGGGCCTATGTGGGAGGCTCCCGGCCCAGTTCCTGCTCTGCGCAGCCCTGCGCCCACTGTAGAGTGAAACGGTATGAAAAACTAATGCTGTCAACTATGGAGACTGCTCTGGGCCCTCCCTCTTCTCTCTCTCTCTCTGTCTCTGTCTGTCTCTCTCTCTGTCAAAAAACAATAAAAATAAATCTTTAAAAAAACGCTGTCTCCACACAAGACTACTCTCACTCTGACACCAACTGTAAATTTTAAGGTTCCCCCAAACCACCCTTAGGTTCAACAATTCATTAGAAATGCTGTTAGAACTAGTTGAAAGCTTTTATACTCATGGTTATAGTTTATTACACAGAAAGGGTACATATTAAAATCAACCAAAAGAAGAAACACATAACGCAGAGTCTGAGAGGGTTTCAAATGTGAAGCTTCTCTTGTCCTCTCCTATTGGAGTCACGTTACCCTCCTGGTATCTACAGAGTGTTGCCAGTCAAAGAAGCTCACCAGAACATCAGTATCCAGAGATTTTTTTTTTAATTGAACTTAATTACATAGACAGGATTGAAAGAATGATTGTGGTTGAACTCAATCTCCAGGTCAAATGATACTGTACCCCAAAGCACTCACACTAAGTCACATGGTTGACCTTTCTAGCACAGCCAGTCTCTACCCCAAGACTGTTGGGTGTGCGAAACCCCCCTTTAAGACCTAGTGTGGCCAGTCCCCACCTTACATGGACACTCCTATCAGATATGATATAGATTACATTCCAAAATCAAGGCAAAAGACAGACTCTGTTTTTGGGAAAACCAGATTCTTTATTACACAGCCATATAGCAAGTTAGTTCATGGGATGAAGGTTTTGCCCAACAGGGAAAAAAAAGTCCCTTGGTGGGAGAGTGCATGGGTCTGCTATCCTTCTTTCTCTTCTTGCCAGCTTGCTGGATTGTAAAGCTGGAAATGCAACTTTATACCAACTGGCCCTCTAGTGTAAGAACTGAGAGAAAGGTATTAATAACAAAAGGGCCCACCATGAGGAAAAATGTTTTCCTTATGCACAACCACAACACAAGTATTAGACTGACTTTTCATTGCTCAAAAATTAGTAAAAAGAAACAAATATGGCAGCTAAGAAAATATTTTGTAGCCAAGAGATGGAGAGTCAAGATACAGAGGAAAGAGTTCTTTGGAAAAATATTTGATTCAAGAAGGAGCACATTCTAGAGAGCACATCCAATGTGTTCCTGACATAATTAAGGTATGGACTCAAAGTAACAGGTGGGGATGCTGGGATAGCTCAGTGGCTGAGCACTTGCCTCACAATTTTGAAGTCTGGGGTTCGATTCCCAACCCTGGCCAGTGCAAACGCATGTGCTGAACTGCAATGCAACTGGTAATCACCAGGATGGCACAGCCGCCAAGGTTATTGCCCCCAGTTTGGTTCCCGCCCTGCACACCCCCCACATCCACCTGTGTGGAATAAAACCATGTCACAACTGATGATGTGCAACTATGGAGACTGCTCTAGGCCCTCACTCCCTCCCCCCTTTTCTCTCTCTCTCACCTTCTCTCCAAACAAAATAAATTAAAAAAACAAAAAACCTTGCTGCTCCTTTCCTCCCCAAATATGTCCTCATCTAAAAGTAATCCTTTATTTTCTTTTGTTAGTAGATTCCTTGCCTCACCCTTCTACCTATAAAACTGTCCAATGTACTGCAGGGGACCTCACTTCTGATAATTCAGGTGCTCCTTTCTGTTTCTGGACCAACAAAGCATCACATCTTGGATCTTGGCCTTGAACGTGGCTGTTGACAATGTTTAGCCAAGCCCTGTGCTCCTGGAAAACAGTGATGGTTAAGAAGCCCTCCAGGGGAAGCCAGGATGGCTCAGTGGGTTAGGCGCTTGTAGGACAGGATGTCTTATCAGGAGGCCTTGACCAACGCAGCTGGGCCAGCTCAGCAACAGGATGTCTTGTCTTATCAGAAAGTAACAGAATGTTCAAGGATGAGGGCTGTTGCCCTTAGTTAATGCGTGCAACCGCAAGGCTTGAGCTCTGCATGACCCAATAGAATTGCGCACTCGGCACCCCTCCCCTGGTTTGAATTGTGAATAAAAGGACAAACTTGGTGTAAGTCAGGGCTTGTTG
>PVKE010041805.1:0-14010 GCA_004027555.1 Craseonycteris thonglongyai | reverse complement strand
AGTGTGGTATATCAAATTCTTTGGACGGTATGGAGGATGACTTCTTGTGGCAAGATGAAGGGGAAGCCGAAGCTGAAGCCACACCATCTGATTTGGAATTTGATCCATATGATGACTGTCTTACAAATGTACCACAAGAGGTCATTGATGAACTTATGATGTCAGAAGAAGAACATGATGAGGATTTTGAAGGATTTTAGGCTCACAATGCTCCTCTGCCTAGAAAAACCTCTTATCATCCCAGTCAGTCACAAACAAGCGTTTTCTGTAAGTTCTTCATGTAATTTTCTTTCCAGATGATGCCATCATTGTTAATGTTCTCTTTTGGATTTCTTGTTTCTCGGTCAAGTTCATGGCATTGCCATTTGTGAAGAGACCTTCCATTTATCGTTATCAATGTATGGTATATTACGGTATGTTCGAAAAATGTCATTCATTAAAAATTTAATTAAAAAAAGAACTGGTGTTGCCTCGGAAGTGGGGGGTAGTCTTATACAGCGAATATAGGCCTAAACCTATGTTTTAACTGTAAAATTAGGGGGTTGTCTTATACGCCGGAAAATACGGTAATTTATATATCAAATATTTTTAAAAGCATATATGTTGTAAATAGCAACTATAAGAGGGCTTTAACTGCCTACATTACACATTCTGTATTGTTTGAAATTACTACAACTGCATTTATTTTTATAACCACACAATAATTTTGTAAACTTGCAGAAACCTTAAGAGGAAGAACTCTAAATAGCTACTTTAGAAGAAAAACCAACATAGGATATCCTTACACATGAGGGAGATACATCTGCTAGAAATCCATACATGTTCCAAATTTCCTATAAGGTCAGAACCAATGTTAAACAACCAACACTTTCAGTCTTTCAAAATAAAGAAGCAAGCAGAAAAGACTTCTTTTTTTGCCAACCCACTCAGGGAAATGATAGATGGCAAAGAGAACAAATTGTGTGTGCTTGTTTGCATTTACACTATCATTACACTATAAGACCTATGATTAGATTAGACTACTAGTCATGGTGTATGATTCCCAACACTCCACAAATTGGCACCTACTGAGAGGAACCACACTCACACTTGAGCATGTAAGCAAATTCTTGTCACCTACAATTCCATTCCTAGGGACATAGCCTAAGAAAATACTAAGAAACACAACAACAACAACAACAACAACAATAACAAACAACAACAAAAATCAAAACAAAGAAGGGGACAAAGCTCTATGGTTCAGTTCTTCACTACAGTCTTCTTTTATAAAAGTAACAAACTAGAAACAGCCTAAATTTTCAGTAAGAGAATGGATAAATACACTGGTGATAGAATAACACATAGCTATTTAAAATGTGTACAGGGGTTTTAACAACGTAGGAAATGCTTAGAACAATGTTGAGGAATACAACACACACACTGTCCTCAAATGTGTCAAATAACATCTTGTTTACTGATGGGGGAAAAAAAAAATCAATTGATTCCTGGTCAGGGCTTCTGCCTGTGGAGTATGCACAGTCTCCCAGGTCTGCAAGGATTTCCTCCCACATCACAGAGATGTGCATGTGAGGTGAATGGTGTGTCTACACTGTCCCAGTGTGAGTGGGTGTGAGTGGCCCTGTGATGGAAGGGTGCCCTGCCCTGTAGGGCCAGGCTCCAGCCACCTGTGACCCTGACCTGGAATAAGCTTATCTTCCTTGTTTTTATTTACCTTTCTTAAATGTCAGTACACTTATTTCAATGTTGAATATTAAAAGTGTTTTGGGTCATCATTTAGAATTTTGGTGATGTTTTGTGACCAAAAAATGCAGTTGGAACTTAACTCTTATATGTATCAATTAGCCTAGGGCACAACTGGTTGCGTTATAATTTCATCATTTTACTTTAAGTTGCATTTTCCACAAACCTATCAATAACATTAAGTGAGGACTTACTGTATATATCCACATATACAGAAATACCATCATCTCACTTACGTAAATATGTGCAGAGGGAAAAAAGGGTTTGAAAAAATACTGCAAAATGTTTGACAGTTTTCTTAGGATAATGGAATAATGACTGAACTGTTTCTTTATACTTTTCTGTTTCTTCTGAACTTTCAACAATATGTAAATAATACTTTTAGATTTTTAAAATTTTTCTTTTTTATTTAAAGTGAGAGAGAGACAGACAGAGACTGAGAAAGAAGCGGGAGGGGCCCAGAACAGTCTCCATATTTGTATATCATTAGTTGTGACACAGTTTCATTTCACACAGGTGGATGTGGGGCTGTGCGGGGCAGGAATTGAATTGGGGGCCTCCCATATGGGAGATGAGAACCTTCACTGCCGAGCCATCCTGGTGGTTACCATTTGCGCCATGCAGCTCAGTATATGGGGCTACACCAGCCTGGGCTGGAACTGAACCCTGGACCTTGCAATTATGAGATAAACACTAAACTGCTGAGCTATCCTGGCATCCCTACATTGGTCTCCAAAGTTTAAAGTTTTAATTAATATGGATGGGCAGGGCTTACATAAAACTGCATATTTATTTTAGGCAATACCCATTACTTAAAAATCTATTAACTTTTTATATTCTGTTGTATTCCATCAGGTCTAGAAAAAATAAATGTACTGTACTGTATTAAAATTAAATTCTGAATCCAAAGATGCCAATCTAGAACTGTAATAACAAGACAGAGGCTAAAATGAAGTGACTAAAATTTAATGAACTCAATCTGAGAGATTTGTATAGAGCACAAAACAAAGGGAAGAGCCAGCAAATCTGGATACTACTACTGGCTCCACCACTTAGTATCTGTGATAGTTTCATAACTCTCTTTTGAATTGTATAATGCCATCTATAAAATGAGGACAAAAACTTCTTGGGTTACCGTGAAGACTACATGATATAGGAGCACAGAAAGATTTTAGTGATTGGCATAAAAGTCTCAATGAATGCTATTTTTAACGTCAGTCCTGGGCACCATAATTTAAGTTGGGCATTGTAACCAATTGGACTACATCCAGGAAAGCAACAAAGATGAAAAGAGACCCCAAAGTCAAACCATCTAAAAACACTTCAGGGTCTTTGGTCAAGATGTTGGGAGTAGGTAAACATTGTGCTTGTCTACTCTCATGACCACATCAAAACTACAACTCAACTACAAAACAACAATCATTGAGAATCGCCTGAAGTCTAGCTGAACAGAAGTCCTACAACTAAGGATATATATTAAAAGAAGCCATGTTGAGATTGGCAAGAGGGAAAGTAGAATAGGCTGGCCCCACACCCACGTGTGGGGGTTAAAAGCAGGGAAGAATATCTTGGTTGCAGAGCTCATCCCTCTGAGGAGCAAGAGGTCCCAGTCCAGGGTTCCAGTGCCAGAAAGAGAAGTCCCCACACTTCTGGCTATGAAAACCAGCAGGGATTATGAGTGAGTGATAGGGAGGGTAGCTAGAGTCACAGGTGCTCCTCTTACAGTGCTTGTACATAGAATTACTTGCCAACTGACTCACCTGCTCTGAGCTCCAGCAATGCAACAGAAGCTCGGAAGGCACCAGAGACATATAGGGAGGAAATAAATTGTCTGGCTTCAGGGCGAGGGCTGGAGGAACAGCATTCTTCCAGATAGAAGTGCTGGAAGAGAACACTGTTTCTTGTTTGAGCCCTCACACAACCTAGCCTGCAGAAACAGGCAGTTGCCAAATCTGAGTTTCCATCCACTTGGCTAACACCATTAGCCCTACCCTGGTGATTTCCTGAGACCCCACCCAACCCAATTTGCAAGCTCACCCAAGCCATTGCCAGAGGCTCTGCCAAAAAAATAGCCTGTCTTGGCTCATGCTGTGGGCTTTCCTAAAATCTCTCAAAGGTTTACAAAACCCAAACAGGCAGCATCTGACTTCAGTGTGCCCTGTACCTCTTGCTGAGTAGCCCTAAACCCAACACTAGCAGCAGCTGGCCTCAGTTTGCAGCTTAGCATCTATCAGGTACCTCCAAGCCCAGAACAAAAGGCAGCCATCTGCAGATCACTTAGAAGCTCGTAACAAGTGGCCCTGGCTGATCTTGACCTGCACTAGACCAGCCCAAGAGACCCCAGAACCGATACACCCAGTAGCCAGCTTCAGACCACACCAGAGCATCACCCAACCACCTCCACAAACAAAATACCTGAAGAGCAGACTCGGCAGGCACCAGAGCCCCACTAAAGGGAATCTGTAGGGTCCGCCCCTGCACAAAGGCTTCTCCACTGGAGTCACAACCAGTCCTCACAACCAATCAGTCTGAGTGTCAATTCCTCCCACTGATATGCAAAGAGCAACCAAGGCTCAACTACAACAGAAGGCACACAAAACACACAAAATGGACACACCTGGAACACCTGGCTCAAGTACCAGGAAGACTGTGCCACTGGGCTCCACAGGACACCTACTAGCATAAGGTCTCTCTATAAAGACTGGGAGACACAGCAGCCCTAATGCATAGAAATAAACAGTGAGGCAGCCAAAATGAGAAGACAAACATGTACCAAATGAAAGATTAAAACAAAGCTCCAGAAAAAGAACTAAACAAAATGGAGACAAGCAATCTATCAGATGCACAGTTTAAAACACTGGTTATAAGGACGATCAGTATCAGTAATCTCAGAATTTCCATAGAGATAAGACACATAAAAATGCAGATAGAAAACATTTAAGAACCAGTCAGAAATGAAGAATACAATAACTGAAATGAAGAATACACTAGAGGGAATCAACAGTAGATAAGATGAAATAAGAGGATGGAATCAGCAATTTAGAAGATATGGTAGAAGAAAACACCTAATCAGAACAGCAAAAACAAAAAGAATCCAAAAAAATGAGGATAGTTTAAGACAACTCTGGGACAGCATCAAGCATACCTACATTTGCATCATAGCGGTACCAGAGGACAAGAAAGAGAGCAAGGAAATGAAAACCTACCAGTATTTGAAAAAATAATGAAAAACTTTCCTAACCTAGTGAAAGAAATTGATATACAAGTCTAGGAAGTGTAGAGAGCCCCAAACAAGATGAACCCAAAGGGGCCTACACCAAAACATATTGTAATTAAAGGCAAGGGTTAAAGACATAGAAAGAAGCTTAAAAGCAGCAAGAGAAAAGCAGTTAGTTACCTATTAGGGAGCTCCCATAAAAATGTCAGCTAATTTCTTAACAGAAACTTTGCAGGCCAGACAAGACTGGCATAAAATATTCAAAGTTATGAAGAATAAGGAGCTATAACAAAGTTTACTCTACCAAGCAAAGCAATCATTTAGAATCAAAGGACAGATAAAGTGCTTCCCAGACAAGAAAATGCTAAAAGAGCTGATCACTGCCAAACCAGTATTACAAGGAATGTTAGAGGGATGTCTTTAAGATGAAAAAATTATACATATATATGAATAATAAAATGGCAATAAACCACATATGTATCAACAACTACTTTAAATGTAAATGGATTAAATGTTTCAATCAAAACATAGAATAAGGGATGCCCCAGATAGCTCAGCAGTTTGAGCGCTTGCCTTGCAATTGTGAGGTTTGGGGTTCAATTCCCTGCCCCAGCCCGTGCAACCCATAAACTGAACTGTGTTGCAACTGGTAACAGCCAGGATGGCTCCGTGGTGAAGGTTCTCATCTCCCATGTGGGAGGTTCCCAGTTCGGTTACCACCCAGTGTGGTCCCATACCTACCTGTGTGGAATGAAACCATGTCACAACTAATGGTGAACAACTATGGAGATTGCTCCAGGCCCTCCCCACTTCTCTCTCCCTCTCTCCACAATAAAAATGTTTAAATGTATTTTAAAAACCATTGGCTGAATGGATAAGAAAACAAAACTCCTACACATACTGCCTACAAGAGACTTACAAAAGGCACACACCAGACTAAAAGTAAAGGAATGGGAAAAAGATAATTCATGAAAATGGAAATGAAAAACAAATCTAGGGTAGCAATACTTATACCAAACAAAATACTTTATTTTATATAAAGTCTATAACAAGAGGCAAAAAATGATCCATTAATCCCATTTCTGAGTATTTATCCAAAGAAAGCCAAAACACTAATTCAAAGGGGCATGAGCATCCATATATTCACTGTAGCATTGTTTATCACAACCAAGATTTGGTGGCAGCCTGGGTGTCCACCAGTGGATGAATGGATAAAGAAGTTTTGGTATATATACAATGAAATACTGTCATAAAAAATGAAATCTTGCCATCTGCAACAATATGGATGGAACTAGAGAGTGTCATGCCAAGTGAAATAAATCAGACAGAGAAAGACAAATAGCATATGGTTTCATTTATATGTGAAATCTAAAAAGGAAAACGACAAACAAAACAGAAACAGGCTCATTGATACAAAGGACAAACTGATGGTTGTCAGATGGGAAGAGGATTGGGGCAATGGGTGAAAAAGGTAAAGGGAGTAAGAAGTAAAAATTGGTAGCTACAAAATACTCATAGAAATGTAAAGTACAGCACAGCACAGGGAATGCTATATTATAAAAACTATGTATGGTGTCAGATGGGTACTAGACGTATTGGGGTGATTACTTCACAAGTTATATAAATGTCTAATCATTATGTTGTACACCTAAAACTAATATAATATTGTATGTCAACTGTAATTAAAAATAAAAAATTATTAAAAACAAAAAAAACACTTGAAACAACAAGGCCGATTTAACTTGGACAGGGTTGGTAGTAGAGGAGGTAGGATTACTGATCATGTACAAAGACTCATATGGTTACAAACTTATTTAGCAGAATTCAGGAAAACAAAGCTTTAAAAATTACAGGCAGGCAGATTTTCAGCTCTGTGCTAGAAAGGACAACATGTTCAAAAAGAGAATAGATTGCTTTTGTAAGTTACTGCAAGTGCTCAAGGGGTGGGGGAGGAAATACTTTAGAAGTCCTCTCCAGGAAGCCGGGATGGCACAGTGGGTTAAGCACTCACTTTGCAGCCCTGGGGACTGAGAATTCAATCCCGGCCCTAGCCCATGTAGACCCATGTGCTAAATTGGGGAGTTCCCCCAGTTCAGGTGAGACCCCGGCCCAGTTCCTGCCCTGTGCAGCCCCGCGCCCACCTGTGGAATGAAACTATGTGGAAAAACCAATGATGTGCAACTATGGAGACTGCTCTGGGCCTTCTCCCTTCTCTGTCTCTGCATCTCTCTCTCTCTATATATATATATCTCTCTCTCTCTGTCAAAAACAATAAAAAATAAATCTTTAAAAAAGAAGAAGAAATCCTCCCGAGAACAGTATAGGCACCAGAAATGCCAACACACTTCCTCCTGCTGTGTGTTCTCCAGTATCTCATCAAACAGCACAATGCAGGCAAAATTAAGGTACTCTTAAAATCAGATTATATTGAGATTATTTTGTTAACTTTGGCATTACTAAGAGTAGTTTAATTTTCCTTGTTCAATGTAATGTTTTGAACAACAAAAAGTCTTATTGACCAAAATTAAACATGTTCTTCGCCACATAAACTCTTTGCATCTTAAAGTGCTAGCACGGATATTGAATATACAAGATGAGAATATTTAATATACATCCTCTCTCACACTTATTTGGCAGTGGAAATCAGTTAACACCTATTTTAATACTGAAAAACACAATTTGGGAAATCCTGATCAAAGCCTAAGAATTCCAGCCTTTACTCACAATTTAACAGTTTCTGATGAACATTTACCACTAATGGTTTTTTCTAAGCCCTGCCATGTTTTAGAGAAGGGGTATCCAATGTTTTGGTTTCTCTGGGTCATGTGGAAGAATTGTCTTTGGCCACACATAAAATATACTAACACAATGATAGCCAATGAGCAAAAAAACAAAAAAGCAAAAAAATTGTAATGTTTTCTAATCGTAATCTCGTAATATTTTAAGAAAGTTTACAAATCTGTGTTGGGATGCATTCAAAGCCATCCTAGGACACAGGTTGGAAAAGCTTGTTTTAGAGCATTGATTAATCATTTGTTTGTTTGTGTTTGGTCTGTCAAACGTCTCTTTGAAGTCAATGTCCTTTTCTCCAGAAAAATGCACACACGAGGTCTGGCAATTAAGTTCTGACTCATCCTAGAAATAAAAACCTCACTGCTGAATATCATTATGGTCAACTTCAAAGTACTCCCCATGGAAAGCTATGCACTGATGTCAGTGCCTAGTCCACGCTTTAAAGCCATTTCAAAACTTTCTCTGGTATGACCATCAGAGCATTCATCATATTACCCTTGGATGCCCTGAATATCATCAAAATGTCTTCTTTTCAAATGTTTCCTTTATCTTCAGGTAAAGAAAAAAGTCACTGGGGGCCAGATCAGGTGAATCGGGAGGGTGTTCCAGTTATTTATTTATTAGGTTAAAAACTCCTCACAGATAGTGCCATGTGAGCTGTTGCATTGTCGTGATGCAAGAGCCATGAGTTATTGGTGAAAAGTTCAGGTTTTTTTCATCTTTTCACACAGCCTTTTCAGTACTTCCAAATAATCGACTTGGTTGACTGACTATCTAGTTGGTACAAATTCATCATGAACAATCCCTCTGATATCAAAAAAGGTGAGCAATATCGTTTTAATTCTTGATTTGGACTGATGGAATGTTTTTGGTCATGAAGAATTGGCTGACTTCCATTGTATACTTGGATGCTTTGTTTCAGGGTCATATTGTTACACCCATGTTTCATCACCTGTGATAACAGGGCCCAAAACATCATCATCTTGCGTCTCCACAAGGTCTTGGCAAACTTCGATTCTCATTTGCTTCTATTCATCGTTGAGCTCCTTTGGGACCATTTTTGCACACACCTTTCTCATGCCAAGATTTTCAGGCAAGATTTTCCTCACTTTTTATTGATATTTACTTGGTCTACTATGCTTCTCACAGTTGGCTGACGATTCCAACACACAATTTGACAAATGTTTGCAATGTTTTAGTCAATTCTGCTCATTACTGGCCGCCCTGACCTCTCTTCATCAGTGATGCTTTCTCTGCCCTCAGAAAAACATTTAATTGATTTGTACACTGCCATTTTCTTCATGGCGTTATCCCCATCAACTTGGACTAACAAGTGCCTGATTTCACTTCCACTCTTGACAAGTTTAACAAGAAATTTAATGTTTGTTCATTGCTCTAATTCAACCTCCAACAGGCTCTCGATGGCATACAAAAACACGCAACAACAATAATGAATGCCACTCAGCAAGACATTGCCACATGTCAACACGAATATAGCTGTGAGACACTGCTATACCAAGGTTATGAAACCTTACCAAGTTGTTTGTACAGTGCTGCCACCTAAGCACACAATGGTAAGTTTACAAACTTAATTATCAGACCTTACATACCAAAAAAGTTTGCCAAGTAATTGCCATTTCCAGTTCACATATTCCCATTAATTCCATTCATAGATCCTACTGAAAAGTTCTCAAAAAAAAGGGAAACAGTTTTTTTGTCTTTTAGGTTATGAACAAAATTAAAACTCTGAAAATGATTGTTGCATGGTATCATTTGAGCAGAGGGGACAAAAAAGCTGAGAAAGAACACTAAAAATTAATATTAGTAATTAATTAACATTACTAATAGCTATAGGACCCTTAACATCTCTCCTGCCAAAAGAAAACCCAAGGTCAAGGTAGCTCAAAATACTCATTCTAATAAAATTTTAAACACATGAAACAAATAGGCAATTCCAAAGTTTTATATTAGCTAGGCTGAAGTTTTGGATTATAACACCTGTTCCATTAACACATATTTGTCCTTTGTAATCCTTCAAATTAGAAATCTGTTCAATTCTTCATCTTTACAAATCCAAAAATTCCCAACTGGAGTTATACATTGCATCATAATTTCCTTTCCACTCTGAACCTTTTCAGTTTAGCTTGTACAGCATTTTGAAAAAAGTAGTAGATTATGAAACAACAGGTTAGCAATCTTTAAATCATTATAACAGGATACAGAAAAAAATACACATTTTCAAACTCTTGAGATTATTTTTTAAATGTAAGATAAAGGTAATATATGTAGAGAATTTTAAGCTGCAAAGCTTATTTAAAACTTTGCACTCAGTAAGGAGGTAGAGCGTCAAGGTGCTCTAAAACTTACATTTTGCTTCTGACAGATTCTGATTAGGTGACCAGACCAGCATGCCCAGATTGTCTCGTTCCTGACTGCATCTTGCTAATTTAGCTTGGTAGAAATAAAAGAAAAAATTATTATTATAATTTAACAGACATAAGAAGTGATGATTAACAATACTACTCTGAGGTCTTTTAAACCTCAGAATATGATGATGTCACCCACCCTTGAATGAAATCTGCCCCAGTGGAAACTGCACACTTACAGTCACAGAGTGGGGGTGGGGCAGAGGAGGCTCTGACATCTGCTGAAACACTTCTACTTCTAAGTCTTTTCCTACTTTACTACTGTTTAACAAACAGGTATGTGTGAGAGAAGTATAATTATTATTGGAAAATCCATGATCTTAAACGCCAGTGGATAAAGCCAGGATGGCTCAGCAGGATAAGCACTTTGCAGCCCCAGGGATAAAGGATCAAATTCCGGCCCTAGCCCGTGCGGACCCATGTGCTGAACTGGGGTGTGCTTCCCATGTGGGAGGCCCCCAGCCCAGTTCTTGCCCTGCGTGGCCCCCCGCCCACCTTTGTGGAATGAAACCATGTTGAAAACTGATTACATACATCTATGGAGACTGCTCTGGGCCCTCACCCTTTCTGTCTCTATCAAAACCAATAAAATAAATCTTTTTTAAAAAATATTTAACTTGAAAGGAAACTTCTGAAGTGCATTCAAATTCTTAAAAATCTGTGACACATAATAGTAAACCAAAAGGTTTACAAGTGCTATAAAAAATAATGAAATCTTGCCATTTGTAACAACATGAACCTAGAAAGAATAATGCTAAAGAAATGTCAGAGAAAGACAAATACCATGATTTCACTTATATGCAGAATCTAAAAAACAAAATAAAGGAACAAAACAAACTCATAAAGGGTGTCCCAAAATTCATGCAAGATTTGAATTTTGCGTCATTTGTGCGGTAAAGTGTTGCCAATGCAAAAAAAAGACAGTGTGACAGCTGACAGTTCAGGGCTATTAAAAATGGAGCCCTATATGAAAGAACAACGTGTTTTCATTGTTGAGCAATGAAAATTTACAATTTTTAATTATAAACCTGTGTTTTCTATCAAAATTACTTCTTGTGTGAATTTTGGGACAAAATTTGTCCTGCCCTGAAACCGTCAACTAGTTGTCATTCTAAAATTTTTTTTTAAAGATATTATTTATTTATTGATTGATTGATTGTTTTTTGACAGAGAGAGAGAGAGAGAGAGAGAGAGAGAGAGATACAGAGACAGAGAGAGAACTGAACTGGGAGAACTCCCCCGTTCAGCATATGGGTCCACACGGGCCAGGGCCAGGATTCGATCCTTGATCCCCGGGGCTTCAAAGTGAGCGCTTAACCCACTGAGCCATCCTGGCTCCCCCTAGTTGTCATTCTATAATGCGTATTACATCTGTCAACTATTTGGGATCAGAGGAACAACTTACACTTACATTTTTATACTACCACTGGCAGTATACAAGGGTTCCAATTTCTCCATATCTTCTCCAACACTTGACTTTTTGATTCTCTAGTAAGTCTCACTGTGATTTTTGATTTGCATTTCTCTAATGATTAATAATGTTGAGAATATTTGATATGCTTATAGGCCATTTGTATATGTCTCCTGGAGAAATGCTAACTGTGGACTGAATTATCTAACTAGAATGAGAATGTAAAATGGCATAGCTACCTTGGAAAAATAGTCTAGCAATTCTTCAAAAGGTTAAATATAGTGTTACCATATAACCCAGCAATTTCATTCATAGGTATGCAGCCCAGAGAAATGAAAACCTACGTCCACATAAAAAATTGTACACAAACGTTTTCAGCAGCACTATTTATAACCGCGAAGAGGTGAAAAAAAGCCAATATGTCCATCAACTGATGGCTGAATGTATAGTATATGTAGTACAGCCATGTCATGGAATATTATATCGCCATAAAAAAAAATTCAGTGCTAATCCGTGCTCAGTATAGATGAAAACATGCTATGTGAAAGCAGCTAGTCACACACACACAAATATTGTTTTTACATGATATTTACATTTACATGAAATGTCCAGAATAGATAAGTCTATAGACACAGAAAGTAGATTAATGCTTGCCAGAGTATGGGGTGCTTGGGAGAAATGAGGAGTAAGTGCTAATGGGTATAGGGTTTCTTCATGGGATGATAAAAATGGTCTAAAAGTGATATGGACTGCAGTGATAAGTGCACAAATCCATGAATATACTAAAAATCAATGAATTCTACATTTTAAATAAGTGAATTATATCTTATTAAAAAAAAGTGAGAATACTTGTTTTAATTATTTTTACTACGGTGTATGTACTTCTTCATGAATAAATGAATGAAAAAGCAAAAAGACTAGCTAATACAAACCACACTGTAAATTTAAATAGTGGACAATTCCTAGGACACAAGTGGTGAATTGAACTGGGAAGAAAAATAGAAGTTGTAATTTTGTTCCACATATTTCTTTATTGTTTGAATTTTTTATCCTAAGAATACACTTAAAAATAGTACTTATTTTTCTTTTAAAGAAAAATGTTAAGGAAATCCATTTAAAACTTGAAGAACCATTTCATAATAATTTTATCTCTTATGTTGCTCTTTTCCTGAAAACAGTAACACCTGCACAAAAGCTTTGACAGGGACAGCCACTACAATGGCAGTAAAGAAAGCACTCAGTTGTAGTAACTCTGATTTTCCTCTCACAAATTTTATAGTGTAATTGTAAGTGAGGCACAATACCACAGATACAGTGGGGGCAACAAACAAGCAACTTTAAAAACCTGTAAGTACAAAGCAAGACTATCTCTTTTTGCTCTCCTTGACTTAGCAGAAGCAAAAAAGAGCTAACTTTCCTGGAGGATTAGGCTCTCAGATTGCTACAATATGGGCTCACATTAAAGAAATGATAATGGGGAAGCCGGGATGGCTCAGTGGGTTAAGCGCTCACTTTGAAGCCCCAGGGACCGAGGATCGAATTCCGACCCCGGCCCGTGCATACCCATATGCTGAACTGGGGGGAGTGCCCCCAGTTCAGTTCTCACCGGGTGAGACCCCAGCCCAGTTCCTGCCCTGTGCAGCCTCGCGCCCACCTGTGGAATGAAACTATGTGGAAAAACCAATGATGTGCAGCTATGGAGATTGTTCTGGGCCCTCCCCTTTCTCTCTGTCTCTGTCTCTCTCTCAAAAGCAATAAAAATAAATCTTTAAAGAAATGACAAGTGGGCAAGCCATGATGGTTCAGTGGCTTAAGCACTTGCTATGCAGCCCTGGGGACCGAGAATCGAATACCGGCCCCGGCCCGTGCAGACCCACATGCTAAATGAAGTGTGCTTCCCATGTAGGAGGCCCCCAGCCCAGTTCCCTCCCTGCACAGCCCCCAGCCCACCTGTGTGGAACAAAACCATGTTAAAAACTGATGATGTACAACTATGGAGACTGCTCTGGGCCCTCCCCCTTCTCTCTCTTCCTCTGTCAAAAATAAAATAAATCTTAAAAAAAAAAGACAAAAACTCAACAAAACACTGTCAGTGAGGGTTTGCAGCTACCACTAGATATTGTAATAACAAATACAGAATTGTAGGTACATATAAAATGTTTAAAGAAATAAAATTTGGAATAAAAAAAGTGAATAAGCAACAAAAAAGCATCAAAAATTCCCAGAGAGGGGAAAGCCGGGACGGCTCAGCGGGTTGAGCGCTCGCTTTGAGGCCATGAGGACCGAGGATCGAATCCCGGCTCCGGCCCAGGCAGGACCCACATGCTGAACTGGGGAGTTCCCACAGTTCGGTTCTCTAACTGTCTCTGTCTCTGTCTCTCTCTCTATCTGTCAAAAAGTAAAATAGAAATAACTATGCACTG
>PVKE010041804.1:0-14011 GCA_004027555.1 Craseonycteris thonglongyai | reverse complement strand
TTTTCTGTGTCTCTTTCTCTCCACGATCTTCCTACAGGAAGTCACAACCATGTGACAGCCAGGAAATAGCATTAAAATGGCCACGGCTCCTGTTCGTGAACCAAAGCAGAGTTCGTGAACCGGAGCATATTTTGACGAACTTTTCTGTTCGTGAACCGAGTTGTTCATGAACAGAAGCGTTCATGAACTGAGGTACCACTGTACTGGATAGTAAATATGGGGCTCCACTTAGGACCAGCTAATTCAAAGCCTATGCTTTGCTGCTGCTCTCTGATGCCACTCAAATTTCTGGGATCCATAAAGCACTTGCACAGAACGATCATCCTAAGGGAAAAAGCTAGGATTCCAATGCAGGATCTTGTGCTGAAAATTTAAAACTTTGCTTTGATACTATTTCCTCTTATAAAAGAGAAATAATAAATGTGATAGAGTTTTGTTAATTTTTCAAAATTTTGTAAATTTCAGAAATTATTTCTTCTATTAAATTAAAAATGGTGTAATTAGGCATCTCTACACTTTGCTAAATTCATGATCTGCTTGCTTAATATGTAAAGCTTCCAAAGGACTGAGCTGTGGGAGAGGTCCCTATTACCAAATTCAATAGTGAACCTAGTCTGCTGCATTTTGTTGACATTTCAGCTACCAACCCATCAAACTTCCCAGGCTTGTGTATAATCTCAATACCAAATAGATCCAAAGAGTCTGGATATTTCACCATGAAAACAAATATGGGGCCAAAGAAGAGGAGCAAGGGGAGATAGACATACAATATATAGACTGAAATTTTTGATATCTTTTAAGGTTAAAATAATAAAACAATAGCAAAATGCTATTTAGAAGGGGAAATAATTGTACAATAAATGCTTATTTTCCCAAAGTAAATTGAAATTCTTCTTCAAATATTTCCATTGCATCTCTCACTCTGACAAGAGCACAACATCCCCTCCTGATATTCCTGCCAAAAATGCCAGGCATGAATCTAATCATGAGGAAATACTAAACAAGTCCAAATTGATAGTCCATTTCAATCTAAAATATGTAGGAATGGCCTACCCTTCTAAAATAATAATGCTATAAAATACTAAAGAGATTTGTCATTTTTATTAAAGACCAAGAGAAAATGTTCTCCCACCCAAACTCACCACCACCAAAAAAGGAGACTAGGGAGAGCTGGGATGGCTCAGCCGGTTAAGCACTCACTTTGAAGCCCCGGCGACCAAGGATTGAATCCTAGCCCCAGCCCATGCGGACCCACATGCTGAACTGGGGTGTGCTTCCAGCTCAGTTCTTGCTGAGACATATGCAAGAGGCTCCTGGACCAGTTCCTGCCCTGTGCAGCCCTGTGCCCACCTGTGGAGTGAAACTATATGGAAAACTAATGTTGTCAACTATGGAGACTGCTCTGGCTCTCCCCTTCTCTCTGTCTCTCTCTGTCTCTCTCTGTTTTACTCTGTCAAAAATTAATAAAATAAATCATAAAAAAAAAGGGAGACTAAAGGGGCATGATAACTAACTGCAATGTATGATAGTTTGTTGGATTCTGGACCTGAACTTTTTTTCTTTGTTTTTATAAAGAAATGGAGCCATAAAATTTGAACAATCTTTATAGATCAGATAATGTTGTATTGTTCTTAATTTTCTGATTTGATCATCACACTGTTGTATGTTAGAGAATATTCTTAGTTATAGAAAATACAATAAACCACTTAGAAGTAAAATGACACTGATTGTTCAACTTCATCTCCAGTGTTTCAGGAAGAACACACACACATATACATAGATAGAGAAAACAGAATGAACACAAACACACACAAAAAGAAAGAGACAGGAAAAGAACAAGACAAAGAGAATGAGAAAACAAATGTGGTAAAATATTAACTATATTTGGAGAATCTGGGTGAACGGTATTCGGGAAATCTTTGTACTACTTTTGTAACTTTTCTGTATACCTAAAACTGCTTCAAAATAAAAATTTAAAGAAAAAAGTTTTTAAAAAAATTCTCCTGCATGAAACTCCTATCTCCTGTACAAGATTAAAAAGCTTTTCTCTCCCTCTGCAGCATGTAGTCTCTATTAAGTATATGCAACATTCTTTTGTTTTGTTTTGTTAAATTTATTGGGGTGACATTAATTGATATCAATTACATTGTTTCTAGGTGTACAATTCTACATTACATTGTCTATACATCGCGTTATGTGCTCACCACCCAGAATCAGCTCACTTTTCATCACTGTGTGTTTGATTCCCCCTCCCTACTCCCCCCAACACACCTATCTCTCTCACCAATATTCTTAATAACCTACTGGTTGACAGAGAAATAGGTCTACATGCACGGAACTTAAACTGAAATTAAAAACTATGGACCAGACCCAATTGCTAAACAGGTATTATACATTCCCCTCCATGTTCAGACATCTGAAAATTTTCACCTGTTAAAAAATCTGAAGGGCTTCCAGTCAAGATGGTGGAGGAAGTAAATGCTGTGCTCACATGCTCCTGTGACCACATCAAAATTACAACTAAACCATACAGAACAACCATTATTGAAAATGCTTGAGTTCTAGTTTAACAGAAGTCTTATAACTAGGGATATACATAAGCCATATTGAAACTGGTAAGAGGAACAGAGATATCGATTGGGCTGGTCCCATACCCACGTGTGAAGGTCAAAAATCAGAAAGGGTATCTTGACTACAATGGTCCACCCGAAAACGTGAGGGATCCCAGCCACACACCAGACTCCCCAGTTCACCATTCCAGTGTTGGAAAGAGAAGTCCCAGTAACTTCTGGTAGTGGAGGCCAGCGGAGGTTGTGGCTAAGTGAGAGGAAGGGCAACTAGAGTCCCAGGCGCTCCTCTTAAAGGGTCTGTACCTGAACTTACTTACTGATGAATTCATTCACTCCGAGCTCCAAAACTAGGCAGCAATTCAAAAAGTGCCAAAGACACACAGGACAAAATTGAATTGTGTGACTTCGGGGCAATTGTCTGGAGGGGCAGCTTTCCCCCAGACAAAAATGCTGGCAAAAGACATTGTTTCTTTGTTGAGTCCACACCCTGTGCAACCTTCACACACTGGCAGGCACCATATCTGAGTTCCCATCAACATAGCTAACATTGTTCCCCCTATGTAGGTGACCCCCTGAGACCCCACCCCACCTAAATTTGTACCCATTCAAGCTACTTCCAGTGGCCTTTTCATACAAACAGCTTGTTTTGGCTCATGCTGTGGATTTTCCTAAAATCTTTCAAATGTTCACAAAATGTTACCACTGACTCAAAGTTTCCAACTGCCTGTACACATTGAAGCCAAATAAGTTATAAATAGGAGATTGCAGCAAAGAAAGAAAGGTTTATTTAAGGAATTGGTTGCAAGTCCAGAGACACAGGTGAGTTAGTGCTCTGAAAAACCTGGTGCTCTGATTGTCTGAAAAGGACCCAAGATGGTGGAATAGATAATACTGTGCTTGCCTTCTTCATGACCGCATTAAAATTACAACCAAATTGGAGAACAGTCAACCTAAAGAAACTTCTGAAGTCTAGCTGAACAGAAGTCTTATAACTAATGATACAAAATGTCACATTGAAACTGGTAGGAGGTATGGATATGTGGAACAGGCCAGCTCAACCCTTGCATGTGGTTGGTGATTGGGTATCAGAAGGGATATCTCAGCCTCTGAGATATCCCCCAAAAGGAGTGAGGGAACCCATCCCCACACTGCACTCTCAAACCCAGGCTATCTCTGCCACTAAGAGAAACCCCCATATCTGGCCTCAAAAACCAGTGGGAATTCCAACTATTTGGATGAGACAAAAACTGCAGGAAACCCAAATGTCCTCTTAAAGGGCCCATGCACAGACTCACTCAGTCACAGGCACCCATCATGGGCTTTGGCAGAGAGACAGTGACTAGGTTGGAGACAGGGAGAGACTGAGTTGTGTGACTTTAGGGAAAGAACTTCAAGGACAGTTATCATTTTCCCTTGTGGAGTCCTCCACCCTTGTAGCTGGTGGGTGGGAATGATGTTTTTCCGAGCTGAATCCACCCCCATGCAGCTAACTCTGAATCTGCATTGGGCTCACTTCACTTTGGTGACTCCCTCAAACTCTGCCGCACCTAACTCAAGCAATGTGGGAGACACTTTGTTGGCCAGAAACCAGCCCTGCCCATGTTGCACTCTTTCTTGAACATTTCTTGGGGGGGACCCAAGGGGCAGTGGCTAGTCTCAGTGTGTTCTGAGACTTGCTGAGTATCTCCAGACTCAGCACAGATTCCTAAACAGAATCTACATTAACCTGATGAACATCACTTATCCCACCCCAGTGACTCCCTGAGACCCCGTCTCATACAACTCATAGACCAGATGAGGCTCTGTTAGCAGTTTATTATTCCAGGAGCCTGAATGTGGTGGCAAGTCTTGGGATGTTCTACATTTTTTGTGAACTACCCCAGGCTTGACACTGGTGGCAGCCATTGCCTCTCTCATGCATCTCCAGGTACCGTATTTTCCGGCATATAAGACGACCGGTACAACACAGGCAGTACTCACCTGTGAATCGCTTTGCAGCTCCTACTGGTTAGTCCTTGGATATTCATAAGCAGTGGCTGACCCAGGCCTGCACCAGAGCTTCTCCCAGGGGGCCCTGAAACCAACATACCCGGAGGTTAGTTTTGGAACACAGCAAAGCACCACCCAAGTTGCTCTTCAAGAGGCACACCCAAACAACATTCTCAGCAGGCACCAGAACCCTCTTGGACAAATCTCACTCCACGGGGTAACCCCCACCCTCTCTGGCCTCACAGCAGCCCATAAACTGTACACATGGCCAAAGCCCAGCGCCAGTCATCCTGAAGGTCAACCCCACCCACTGACATGCCAATAGTAATAAAGTCTCAACAAAAAAAGGCAGGCATACACAACCCACACAAAGGACACTCCTGGAGCACCTTGCAGAGGAAAACGTGGAGACTATACCACAGCCCCATAGGACACTTACTATATAAAGCAACCTAGCCAAGACTGGGAGACATAACAGATCTACCTAACGTATATAAACAGAGAGACATCCAAAATGAGAAAACAAAGAAATATGTCCCAAATGAAGGAAAAGCAGAAAACTCCAAAAAAAGAACAAAACAAAATGGAGGTAAGCATTCTACTACATACAGAGTTTAAAACAATGTTGCAAAGGATGCTCAATGAACTTAGAAAAAGAATAGATGAACTCAGTGAGAACTTCAACAAAGAGAAAGTAAGCATAAAAAAGGACATAGAGACCACAAAAAGGAACCAATCAGAAATGAATATAAAAACTAAATTGAGGAATGCACTAGAAAGAATGATTGGCAGGCTAAGTGCAATAGAGAATTGAATCAGTGACTTGAAAGACAAGGTAGCAGAAAATACCCAATCAGAATAGAATGAATGAATGAATAAATGAATGAATGAACAAACAAAGAAACAAACAAACAAATAAATAAATAAATAAGCTAGTTTAAGAAACCTCTGAGACAACATCAAAGGTAACAACATTCACATCATAAGGGTACCAGAAGGATAACAGAGAAAGCAAGAGATTGATAACCTATTTGAAGGAATAATGACTGAAAACTTTCCTAATCTGGCAAAAGAACTAGATACAGAAACCTAGGAAGTGCAAAGAATCCCAAACAAGATTACCCCAAACAGGCCCATATCAAGACACATTATAATTAAAATGGCAAAGTTTAATAACAAAGAGAGAATTCTAAAAGCAGCAAGAGAAAGGCTACTAGTTATTTACAAGGGAGCACCCATAAAATTGTCATCTGATTTCTCAACAGATATGCTCACTGCAGCAGCACATATACTAAAATTGATTTCTCAATGGAACCTTTGCAGACAAAAAGTTCAAAGTGATTAAAACCAAGGATCTACAACCAAGACTACTCTATCCAGCAAAGCTAACATTTAAAACTGACAAAGATGGGGAAGCCGGGATGGCTCAGTGAGTTAGGCACTCACTTTGCAGCCCCGGGGACTGAGGATCGAATCCTGACCCCGGCCCGTGCGGACCCATATGCTGAACTGGGGAGTGCCCCCAGTTCAGTTCTCACTGGGGCAAGACCCCAGCCCAGTTTCTGCCCTGTGCAGCCCCGCCCACCTGTGGAATGAAACTATGTGGAAAAACCAATGATGTGCAACTATGGAGACTGCTCTGGGCCCTCCCCTTTCTCTTTGTCTCTGTATCTTTCTCTCTCTGTGTCAAAAAAAAAATAATAATAATAAATCTTAATAAATAAATAAAACTGAGAAAGAGATCAAGAGCTTCCTAGACAAGAAAAAGCTAAAGGAGCTCATCACCCCAAAACCAGTTTTATAAGAAATGCTAAAGGGATTTTCTTGAGAAGAAAATAAAATCAAAATATGAATGAAAGGCAGTAACACACATCTATCAAAATTACTATAAATTTAAATGGATTAAATGCTTCAACCAAATGACAAAGGTTGGGGATTCCACGATGGCTCAGGGGGTTGAGTGCTCATCTTACAGCCCCAGGGTCCAAGGATCAAATTCCAGCCCTGGCCCATGCAGACTTGTATGCAGAACTGGAGTGTGTCCCCAGTTTGGATCTCACTGGAGTGAACCTCCTATGCTGGAGGCCCCTGATTTGGCTCCTGCCACAGGTGTGCTTTCCATGTGGGAGGCCCCCAGCTGGTTCCTTCTCTATGCAGCCCTGTGCTCACTTGTGGAATGAAAACTATATAGAAAATTAATGACATGAACTATGGAGACTGCTCTGGGCCCTCCTTCTCTTCGTCTCTCTCTGTCTCTGCCTCTGTGTGTGTGTCTCTATCTCTTTGTCAAAAATAATAAAAATAAATCTTTAAAAGACATAGGGGGGAAGCCGGGATGGCTCAGTGGGTTAAGTGCTCACTTTGCAGCGCCGGGGACCGGGGATCGAATCCCAGCCCCGGCCCGTGCAGATCCATATGCTGAGCTGGGAGCTCCCCCAGTTCAGTTCTCTCTCTGTCTCTGTCTCTCTCTCTCTGTCTCTCTGTCTCTCTCTCTCTCTCTCTCTCTCTCTGTCAAAAATAAATAAATAAATAAATAAAATTAAAAAACAAACAAACAACAACAACAAAAAATATTTAAAAGACATAGGGTGGCTGAGTGTATAAAAAACACAACCTTTACATATGCTTTCTATAAGAGACTCACTTCAAATCAGAAGACACACAGACTGAAGGTAAAAGAATAAAAAAGATATTTCATGAAAATAAAACTGAGAAAAAAAAATAAATAACTGAAGTAGCAATACTTTTACCAGACAAGGAAACTGTTTTCAAGGAAACTTTTTGTTTTAAAGGAAACTTTAAAACAAAAGCTATAATAGGAGACAAAGAAAGAATCATTAATCCCACTTCTGGGTATTTATCAAAAGAATCCCAAAACATTACTTTAAGGGACCTGTGCATACATACACTCATTGCAGCACTATTTACAACAGCCAAAATATGGAGGAAACCTCGGTGTCAATCAGAGGGTGAAAAGGTAAAGAAGAGGTGGAACACTAGTATACACAATGGATTATTACTCAGCCATATAAAAGAATGAAATCTTGCCATCTTCAAATTAGGCAGAGGGAAATAAGTCAGAGAAAAACAAATGACATATGATTTACTTATATGTAGAATCTAAAGAAAAAGTACATGAGCAAAAAACAAACAAACAGAAATACTCATTCATAGGTACTGAGAACATTTTGATGGTAGCCAGATGGATGGGGGTTTGGAATAATGGATGAAAAGAGGGGAAAGATTAAGGAGTAGTATACAAATTAGTTGTTACAAAATAATCACAGAGATGTAAAATACAGCATAGAAAATATTGTCAATTATATTGTATTAACTTTGCATGGTGTCAGATTGGTACCAGTTTTATCAGGTGATCAAAGGCAGTTATATAAATGTGTAGTCACTTTGTTGTATACCTGAAACTAATATAAGATTGTATATGTCAACTGCAATAAAAAAATAAATAAATATTATTTTAAAAATCTGGAGTGGGGATGCTGGGACAGTTCAACAGGATCAAATTCTGGCACCAGCCCTGCAAACCCACATGCTGAACTCTGACACAACTGGTAACCAGCAGGAAGGTGATGAAGGTTCTCATCTCTCCTGCAGAAGGGCCCCAGTTCAGTACTGCCCCACACAGCCCCACATCCACCTGCCTGAAATAAAACTATGTCAACAAAATTAATGTTGTACAACTATGGAGACTCCTCTGGGCTCTCCCTGCTTCTCTCTGCCTCTCTGTCTCTCACTTTTCAAACAATAAAAAAATCCTTTATTACAAAATCTGGAGATTTCTCTTTTTAAGAAAAATCTGGATTGGAAGCTGTCCTTTAAACATTAAAAATCAAACAAGAATCAGCTCACCTATCAGGGATTCCCTACAGCTGAACAACAGCAACTCACTTGATATTCAATGGGTGCCAATTCTCCTAGGCCCCAGGGCTGGTTATCTTCTCCCAAACTGAGATCTGATTAATCACTGTACTTGCATAGTTATTTGCTTACAAGTACAACAATGTGTGTCTGTAGTCATATCTTTGAAGTGAAAAATAAAAGAGAGGCTGGTAGCATGCTTCCATTCAGGTTACCTACGTTGCCCCCCGTGGCGTTTGCAATTGAGAATCTTGACTTCACCCATTGTGAGGGACTGGACTCTGTTTTGAGGCAGCCAGTTACTTTGTCTCCAACTAAGCTTTCTCTCATTGCTGAGAATTAAAGTTAATTCTCTGTTTGAACAAGCTTGAGGGAACCTTCAATATGCCAATATTCACCAGAGATGTAATAGATACTAACAAGGAAGACACTACCGGAAAGAATCATTAAATAGATTTCTTGTTTCTTATTTCCTCTGACAGAAGCTAGCAGTCAAATAATAAGGTTCTGGGAGAAAATGTCTGGCTGTAAGTGAAAAGATGGAAGAGCTTTATCACCTTCCTGGAATCCCATGCAGAATGCTGATCACAACAGTTTCTGTAAATAGCTTGTCTTCTGTGAGTAAAAAAGAGAGAAAACAAGTTTCAGAATGGTTTTGTCTCTCCAATATTAGCAAACCCTTGTGTAGCAGTTAACTATATGCCAAACTCTATTTCTTATATGGTATGAATACATACAGTCTTTACAATAATGCTATGTTAACCTAAAAAGGCCAAAGTTAGAGACAACAAGCATTTTTTTTTTTTGAGATCAAAAAGAATAGCTATTCAGCAAGCACTGATTTTGGGCAGAAATCCAAATACTGTTGCAATTAGGAGGTGAAGGCAATGGGTATTTAGCAAAAAAAGAAGAAAAAGAAGGAGAGCAATTACATCAGTAGAAAGAAGAAATTCCTATAGGTGCAAATAAGCAAATATAGTGATGCTAATTCTACGGAATATTTTAATTTTCAGTTCAATAGCCATCAGTCTAGTAGACACAGTATATAATTTCTTGATATCTTTGAAAATAGTTATTTGGGATACAATGTTCCTTTATACCCTGTCCTAAGTTTAGTCTGCCCTGTTTTAATATTCCGAAGGTTATGGCATGAGACATGCAAGGCAGTTCCTCTGGGATCACAGCTCCAATTTCATTTTAAAGTCTCTCTCTCTCTCTCTCTCTCTCTCTCTCTCTCTCTCTCTCTCTCTCTCTCTCTCTCTCTCTCTCCCCCCTCCTCCATGTGCAAGGTTACTATCATTATCCCATTTTACAGATAAGGAGACTGTGGCAGAAAACCACTAATTTGCCCCTACCACACAACAAGTAAGTTAGAAAAACCGAGATTCTATTTCAGAGTTAGTCTCCTAATCACTTCATTCTTCTTCCAAACAAGTGGCTCTAATGAACCATTTACAATGAATTCTGAAGTGATTCTGTTGAAGTTCAGAGACCAAAATATCCTCACACCCACCACTATCAGAGCTCTTAGTAAACTTGCTTATTGCTCCCTGAGGTGAAAAAGAACACAGTCCCCTTCTGTTAAGAATTGAAACCATGACCTAAACATGTGACATTTGGTTTTAAGTAACTCTAGGTTGAGGAATAGACATTTGGCTGACCACTGAGGCTCTGTGGTCTGGAGCCCTTCATATGGTTCTCTGGGGCCCAATCTTCCAATGAGTAGCCCTCCGGACATATGTCTATAAGTTATAGCTCAGTCTTTCAGTCTGAATCTGCTTTCAAAGATGATAAACAATTGCCTACGGATGCTGTACAGAATTAGAAGCAATGACTAGCTAGCAACTTGGACACACTGGTGCCCTTTCAGAAACTTTAACAATCATCCCTCTAACAGGTACCCTGAGCAGCCTTACTATGTGACATTCCCTTTGCAGGAAGCATCTGCTCAGCTGAAAATATATGTCCCCTTGCTTCCTTTAAAACCTCTCTCCCTTCACAAGGCACTGCTCACACAACAAATGATCAGGAAATTAAAGGACTGCCCAGGGTCTCAGAAGCTCGATCTGCTTCGCTCATCCCTCCTTCCTCTGAAACTCAACCCTCTGGATGCTCAAGGTGTGTTTTATTTTATGCTTCTTTACCAATTTGCAGATTTCCTTCAGTGTATTGGGCCAACTTCACAGTCACCATTTGTCTTCTGTCCTCCCATTAACTGACACTCAATGACCAGATGGTATAAATGGCCTGGCAATAATGTAATGCCTGAGCAGGTGGGTGAAGAAAGGGGACAGAAAGCAGCTTCAAGAAAAAGGACAGATTGGTTTGGTGTTGGTGGCACTTTAAAATCACTAAATGCAAAGAGGAGTCATAAGCAACATTTTTTTAAATGTGAAATAAGATAATTTTATTGAAGAGGAAGAAACAGATATGCTACTACACAGACCCTATGACTCTATGTGAGAGAAACAACTGGCATGACTCACAAAAGGGGTCTTCTGAGATTTCAAGGTCCTATTGGTCAAGGTGACATGTCTTTGAAGTTTGACTGGGTGAAAATAACTTTCTCTTCATGTGTTGATTGGTCCCATAAAGCACTTTATGTCAAGTACTCTAATATTATAGGGCCATCCACCATTCCTGTGCTCAAATTGATAGTGTTTCAATTGCAAGGAAGCCATAAGCACTTCCAATAAGCATTTTTTGACCTCCACCATTCATAAGAACCACCTAGGATCTCTTTCAAATGCACATTCGGATTTTGTAGGTCTGGGGTGAGACTTGTGAGTCTGAAATTCTAACAAGCTTCCAAGTGATACCAATGCTGCTGGTCCATAGCTCAAACTTTGAGTAGGGTGGGTCAAATCTACTTAGTTCTATTACGCCTGGGGAAATATTCTCCAAATATTCAGAGATGTGTCCAGGATTACAAAACTGGTTAATGGTCACATCAGCTTGGCAACCTAGGCTGGAACTCATTCCACAATGCTACATGGCTTCAGCAGTGAGGAGAGAGTCAACGTGTGGGTTCTTCAGTACCCTTCCTCTCAGAAAAATATGTTGATAATAACTCTACTCAGCATCTGTCATCAGAATTAGTGAGGTAAACTCATTTCGGCTTTTCAAACAAAAGATTATCTTTACCAATTATCTTTTGTAGTCTGAATCCAAACCCCGGAACTCATAACAATCTTCCCATTGCCAGATGCTCATCTAGCTGCAGATCTTCATTGAAGCACAACTTGTCTGCAGCATGTGAAATTAGAAGTGACAGACAAATCTATTTTTATAAGTCTTAGCCTGTCTATTTTGAGTCTCTGCAATTTAAAAGGAGAATTGAGGGCGGCTGTTGAACTTGACTGAAATATTTAATGTTGCTACTCTATTTACTTCTAATTTATGAGATATAGTCATTTTCCCCTGGTATTAATAATATGCACTGTGATGCAAGGCATCTATGGAATTATTTCACTCTTGAAGGGGACATGTTTTAACCTGGTGTTTGCTGGGTATCAAATTGAGAAAGTGGTTGTAGTTGAGTAATTCATGATTGACTAGAAACAGGCCCAGCTTAAATTTACTTACTGTGTGAGCTTAAGTAAAACACTGTACAGGCATACCTCATTTTATTACCTTTCACTTTGTTTCTCTTCATAGGCATTGTGTTTCTTACAAAGTGAAGGTAAGACCTTCCACCAGTAAAAAAAATTATAACTCACTTTACTTATCATATTGGTCTGAAACCAAACCCACAATATCTCTGAGGTATGCCTGCATTGTCTAGGCTTGACTTTTTTCATCTGTTAAATAGAGATGACACAGCTATTTCCGTGATTCATCCAACTACTAAGTTTGAATATCTTGTCATTAAAACAGTGATTTGCATTTAAACAAAAATAACCATTACAAAAGGAAATTTATACTTAAAAAAGCAGTCTTAACCATATATGGTACTTCAAATTTTATAGGACTAATCGCTCAATCAACCAATATTTATCAAAGTGTTTCTACCTACAAAGCAATATAATTAAATATGGTATTTGACATTCCATGGGCTTTGATCTCCAACTAAATCAAGTAAGTTTCAGAGTGTCTCTATTTAAAATATAATTAGTGTCATAAGCAAATGATGAAAAACTAGGTAAGAGAACCAAATCCTACCAAGTCATCTATAATGTCAGTAGATGAAAAATTTCCCTGGAATTCAATAAGAAAACGAAGATAGACAGTGAGAATGAAAGCTCCAATATCCACTATACAACACCTATTACCAAAGTTGGAGAGCTTTCAAACAGACCTGTTCCCCATCTCCCTGTCTTTTTATCAGAATCAGGAACCTAACATTTCTCCCTAAAGCTAAATGGCTCTAATTATGAATAATGGCTTTTCTTTTGTTTAATTTAAACACTGCTAATTGATTGCTTCAAAATATCTCTGCTGATCATTCATTCAATTCTTTACCCAATGGTTTCCTTTCTAATAGGAATCTAACTCATCTCCTCACCTAGCCCTTCCTGATTTGACCTCTGAGCAAGAATGTTAAAACTCAGGCAAATTGAAACTGTTGAGTCAAAAAATCTAGTATTCCTCCAGCCTTCTATGTTAATAATAGGTGGCAGAATTGGGAGGAGACTAACAAAAAAGCGTATTAAAAATACATGTTGATTTAAAACTGTTAAAATGTGTCTTAAGAGAAGACATAGCACATCATTTCATTATTATGGCAAGCACATTGCAGGCAATAGTTCTCCCTTTCATTCTAGAGATAATGCACTGTTGGCCTGCAATCTCATGGTTTGAACCTTAGCTTTGTCCAAATGTGCTATCCTTCCTGATGTATCACACTAAGTGTGGCTCCAAGGTCCGCTTTCTTGTCTTCCAACATTCTTCCTTGTTTTCCTTCTCTTCCTTCTTATCTTCTTTGTAATCATCTTAACAGCAAGAAGAGACTTTTTGATTCACCTTACCACCTTTCTTTTCTGATCTTGATTCCAAGATTTAGATGGCTAAGGTTCTCTGAATTCAGCATCATAGAAGATTCTTGAATCTGTGTGACTGGGGTTTTTGTGAAGACATTTTAGGCTCTGAGATGGTTCTGAATAAAGGTGATCAGTTGATCCTGAGACTATTCAATTGCATTATTTTCTTTTCAGTATCAAATCCTGCTTATAATTCTTTGTTGTTTTTAGATATATTTAAAAATTCTCAGTCTTTTCTTGTCCACATAAAGAACTTCAACTTTAACTTCTCTCTAATTTCCTTAGATCCTTTGTGGATGCAGAATTACAAATGAGATTATCTAGTGAAGACCGGACTGGTCTATCTCATCTGCAAACTACACCTCCCCTATCCAAGTTAGCAAATGCCTAGCATAAAATAGGTGATAAATTAACATTGTTTAAAATAGTGAATAATTATTATACAACAAAAAATGACTAGATTAGAGTTTACATATGCAGTAATATTATTTTTATTTCTGAACTAATTTTATAATTTGTGTATAAAGCACTGATTCTTAACTGGGTGTGTTTTATACACACACACACACACACACACACACACACACACACACACAC
>PVKE010041803.1:0-14008 GCA_004027555.1 Craseonycteris thonglongyai | reverse complement strand
GTATTATCCATCAGGAAGCTTTGTGTTGTAAAATACTGCCCTTTGAACATGTTATGAAAATAGTCACAAAGATAATCAACTCTATTCGAGCAGCTCCATTGCAACACTGACTTTTCAAGGCCCTGTTAGAAGATACTGAAGATAAAGAACATGATCTCATCCTGCATACTGAAGTACGTTGGCTCAGTAAAGGTAAAGTGCTTACAAGATTTGTGAACTTAATTGAAGAAATAAAAACATTTATACATTATAAAAATGAAAATTATGATGAACAAACAGACTCTTGCTGGCTGGTGGATTTGGGTTTTCTTGCTGACACCATGGGAAAATTAGATTCTTTCAATTTGGAGTTGCAGGGAAAAGACAAAAATATAGCTGAAATGATAAGCTCTGTAAACTCATTTAAAGCAAAATTGACTTTGTTGATATCACATCTGCATATCAAGTCTCTCGTGCACTTCCCATATATGAGGAAAATGCTAGGTAACAATGTTAAACGTGTCATTATTTATTGAGACCCTGCAAGTGCTTCAAAAACAGTTTGAAGAGAGATTTCTGCAGTTTACAAATATCAAGTCAATTGTCTCCTTCTGTATCAATCCTTTTACTTGCCAAATAAATGTAATAGAACTAGCCGCATGTATTGCAGACCTTGTTCAGGGGAAAGCAGAACTAGAGTTAGAAATTTTGAACCTTAAGAACGATATTTTGCTAAAATCCTTAATATCAGAGGACTTATGGAACATAGTCGACAAAGAAAGGTTCCCAGTTTTAAAAAAAGCGGCATATAAAATCAAATCGTTTTTTGGGTCAACGTATTTATGCGAATCTTTGTTTTCAAACATGAATTTAATAAAATCACGATATAGATCTCGACTTACCGATGAGCATCTTAATAATTGTTTGCTAACAGGGTTGTCATCATACTCTCCTAATTATGAGGCACTGGCCAATGAAATGCAATGCCAAAGATCACACTGACAGATTGTTTTTTTTTATGTTTTCTTGTATGTATTTTTAAATGATTTTATTATACATGTGTTTTTTTACTTTTTATTACGTTTTGTATATATTTTTCTTTGTGTGTATATAATTTGTACAATAAATTTATTATTTTAAAATTATTTTTGTTTATTATTTGTTATTCTTGTTCAATAATAAATATCCTTAGAAATAGCTGGTGCCTGTTGCCCTACTGATATTTTAGAATGCGCCCTAGGGTATAAAAAGGTTGGGAACCCCTGTGCTAGGGGAATATACATGTATATACATATATAGTATAAAACTATGTATGTATTATCACTTCCTTCCTCCCCTCCTCCCTTCCTTCCTTTCCAATATGGCCACAAGTTTCCATTTTCCACTTTATTTCCTACAATGAACTTCAATTTCTATCAAGCCACCTGAAGAAAACCCATTAATTGAGGTAAGAAAAAGCCTGAAAGCTTATCCCTTTTAACTTAATTTCAAACCAAAGTTAAGGGCGGGGGGAAAGCAAACAAACACTAAAAAACTAAACACACTTGTATTTGCAAATGTAACTCCTTAGGTTGCATGCCAGTGTCGTAAATTATTTAACATGTAAAATTAAACCTCACACAGAAGTCTGGGAGCTCTGATCATGCAGGCACAGATAAGTCAATAGTGGAGTTTTGTCAGTGTTTGAGCCCCGCTAATGCACATTCCAAGAAGCACTTACTGCTATAAATACATCCCTGAATGACAACGGAGTTTGAGGCTGTTCTCTTTCAGGCTAGTGGTATCAATCTTGGCAGACAGATGGTGACTGGAAATTACCAGAACCACCCCAGCTACCTACCTCCCAGCTTCCCAGGACTTTCCTGGTTTAGCATTACAAGCCCATTCACTGGAAACCCCTCAGTTTTGGGCAAGTGGGAATGTGAATCAGCCTGTGCCTCTAAGTCACTAGTAGGCAGACCCCCTTTGAAATGTACGGTCTTTCTCCTGTCCCCTTCTCTACTCCATTGCACCGTTCCATTAAAAAGAAGGATCTCCCATCAACAGCATAGCTCTGACCTTTGCCCTTAGAGAATGCCTGGTGCTAATGAGGATTTAGGGTCTCGGTCCCAGAACCAGATTTTGGAGGCAGGGGAGTAGGGTGCTATTGGGTGTAAGTATCGTGGAGGCGTCGAGGGAACAAGAGCCAGGGAGGCAGGAGGAGTGAGGTTGACGCAGAGATTGAGCCCACACTCCTGTCACTATGAAAATGCTCGTGGCTGACAGAACCAGTTCCCTCTTACTTTCTCTTCTGTAATTAAGAGACTTCTATACCGCAAGAGCCCAGAGGATTTCTGCAATGGCTAAATGAAACCGTATATGAAAAACACTTACCATAATGCTTGGCGCATAATAAATGCTATCCAAAAACTTCACAGCTTCCTTTCCAACTGAGCCCAGAACAGGCCTCAGCATCTGCACACCCAGCCCGCAGCTCAATCAGGTTTGACCTCCAAGTGGAAATGCATTTGCTGTTGCTGACCTTGACATAAAACTTTGCACGTGAAGATATCTGACTGGGAGATACACTTCCCGTTCTGTGAGGACAAATATTCTTCAGATTTGTAATTAAGCCTTGTTTTTTGTTTTGTCTTTTTTTTTAATGGTATAAGGGGGCTTGTCCTTGGCCCCTGAAAGCCCTCCTCATCTGACACTGGTTGGGAGGTAACAGTGAGGCGGGAGAGGCCACGGCAAAAATATAATCAGAACCCTCTTAGAGAACGTTTTCTCTTGCAAGGGATTCCGTAACTTCAGGGAAGAACTGAGGAGAGAGCTGCCTCCTGTCCATTGCCTGCTGTGGGTCCTGTGTTCACTAAATATTTATTGATTAGGACCGAACAACAGGCCCTCCCAGCAGTTGGTCTTAACTCAGAAACTGGGATAAAGCTGGTGTTGGTAAAAGCAGAAAGTATAACTCTGCATAATTTGAGCTCCAACAAATAGAAGCGTACAACTTTTCTCTAACTGAATCAACCAATACAGTGAATCACAAATACAGTGTTGTTCCCAGTGCAGAACTTGTAGGGAAACACAGAACTGATTTCCCCAGACATTGAGTCTGGGTCTTTCTGAGAATAATTTGCTATAACTAGTGTAGAAAATCTCTTTGATTTCAGAAAAATGTTTAAAATAAATCATGTAACCCACCCCCGCCCTGAGTTGATACACTACAAGGGTACTACCCTATATTTTCAAGATCTAACTTGACAGCAATAGCAAGCCTTGTGTTTACACGATGTTTAAGTACTTTCATGCTCAGTTTTTATTATTAAGTTCTTTCATGTGAATACTCTCAACCAATCTTGCAAGACAGGGCTGAGGAGGTTTATTTCATATTGGGGAGCAGTGAGGCACAGAAAGGTCAGTGGCACAATGAGGTTCACACAGCTAGTGCCAGAGCCTGGTCGAATCTGACCTTCCTTTGCCCCACTGCACCTTTATCGTGCAGTGATGGAGGTGCAGCTTTGGGCAGATGTGTGAGGAGGGATCTGCCCTTCTTGTGGCCAAGGAGAGACTGGTCAGATGGCCGCTGTTTAAGGGAGGGGTCTGAAAGCTCTGCATCCTCTCCTAGATTTTGCCAAATTGACGTTGGCAAAACCGCTTACAATCTTGAGTTTTGCCATGTCAAAGTAAAATATTGATCATTCATATGGTTATTGTGAGGAATGTCTAAGACAGATTAGAAAATATTTATCTGACATGTGTAAAAGGCCTAATAATGGTATCTGAGAATAGAATTTTGTTTCATGCACAGAGAAAGGTAATACATCTCTGGAAACTATTTTAGTCAAGAGCATATTGAGATCACTTCAAATCTAAACTGCTAGCGATCCACAAATAATGATGCTTTTAAAATGAACAAGGGGATAAATAGGAAATCAAACATTTCCAATCTACTATCAGTCTTCTGTTTTCGCAAATGGACTGTCCAAGGTTTTTCATTTTTCCAATAAAAATTCAAGATGGAAAACTATTCAGTTGCATTTGGTCACTACTTATACAACATCTGATTCATTTTGACTATATTCTCCTTTATATTAATGAAAAAAGTCCTTTTTATCTTGAAAAGCTTGCAAATAAAACTTACTTTTTATGGTTTATTGTTTGAGAGAAGGTGTGTGAGAGAGAGTGACAGAGAGATAGATAGATAGAGAGAGAGAGAGAGAGAGAGAGAAAGAGAGAGAGAAGTGGAGAGAACAGTCTCCACAGTTGTATGTCCTTGGTTGTGACACGGTTTCATTCCACACAGGTGGATATGGAGCCACGTGGGGCAGGAACTGAACTGAGGTCCTCCAGTATGAGAGGTGAGAACCTTCATCGCCATCCAGGCAGTTACCAGTTGTGCCGCAGTTCAGCATATGGGTTTGCGTGGACCAGGGCCAAGATTCGATCCCCAGACCTTGCAGTTGTAAAGCAAGTGCTCAATCTGCTGAGCTATCCAGCATCCCCAAAGACTCTTTAATATTTATTTATTTATTTATTTATTTATTTATTTATTTTTGACAGAGAGAGAGAGATACAGAGACAGAGAGAGAACTGAACTGGGGAGCTCCCAGTTCAGCACATGGTTCCGCACGGGCCAGGGCCGGGATTCAATCCCCGGTCCCCGGCGCTGCAAAGTGAGCGCTTAACCCACTGAGCCATCCCGGCTTCCCCCAAAGACTCTTATATAGCATGTACTCTTGAGCTGGCTGTTGGAGGCACAATCCTGGACATACCCCACGGCAGACAGATGTGGTAGACCTCCTGGAGGAGACTCAGGGTCGTCCTTCGGCCCTAGCAGAGGCAGTTTATTTTTGACTCTTTTTTTCCTTCCTCTTATAAAAATAGTGTACATTTCCCTGAGATTGAGAAAATCATTAAAGAGCAATAAGATAGGAAGCAACAAAAGCATCCTGTCAGATAAAAGGAAAGATGACATCAACAAAAAATTTATTATTGTGTATATTAATTATATGGAAATATACAGAGGCCTGAGGTGAGCCTTCTGTCCTGTAAGCTTAGAAGTAAAACGGAGAACAGTTTGAAGGACGTGCTCTTGGGGTGATGTGTTATAGTCACATAGGTTAGATGATACCGTCAGTTAACTGTCCCTTTAATCCTTATACACCTCTGTTGTCTTGCTGGTCTAGCGGGCAGCCTAAGATGCACAAGGGCCTGGCAAATTCAAGGACAGAGGCGAGGGGTCCTGAGGGGTCTTGGCGTCTAGAGAAAACTGAAGGGAATTTGTTCCAGAAAGCCAACCTAAAAAATACCGAATTTGTAGTCAGGTTCTGGCTACCCCTCATGCACTCCATTGTCATAGGCTGAGCATAAAGGGTATGAAGAGACCACCTGTCCCTTCATTTTACAGAGGTGTACCAGGTCCTTGTCCCAGCTCAATTATTGGCAGAGACAAGAAGGAAATCCAGGCCTTTCCTTCACACTGAAATGCGCTTGCCACTAAGCCCCACTCCTTCCTCTGCAGCCAAGTTCTGCATCTACAAGAGATGCAGAAGAGAGGAGCTACGTGTCACGTATTTTGAGAGCCCAGAGAATAGTATTTATGGAATTGCATGTATTGTAACTCAATGTTGAGGCAATTAAAATGCAAAGAGATGGGAGAAAAGGAGACATAGAGCTAGATGAATTTTGATGACCTTTGTTTTGAAAGATAATTAGATTTGAAATCCTCTCACATACAACGGAACCTGTGGAGTTCATAGCCTCCTCTCAAAGCATGTTTCTCTGGGCAGTCTGGCTCACTCTTTGGCTTCAGTTACCATCCAAATCCTATAGATGAATCCCATAAGGTAATTGGCTCAGACCCTCCCTCCTTTTTAAGGGTGGAGCCAGGATAAACAAATGCCTTCGTACACCCGTGGACAACTCAGTCTTAAATTCAACTTTGAAAACTCAACTTCATCTTCCTCCTTAGTTGCTACTTCTCCTCATTTTCATCTTGATCAATGTGGCTGGAAAGCAGGACATTTTGGTGGGGGCATCTTCATGGGAGAGATATTATTATTTTTTTATATTGCTAAATTTATTGGGGTGACATTGGTTGATAACAATTACATTGTTTCCAGTTGTAGAGTTCTACATCACATTGTCCATGCATTGCAACTAGTTTTTAATTATAAGACACATACATGCATGTTCTTAAAAATGAAAATAATGTAGAAGTGTATAAAGTGAAAATTGGAAGTTTCTCCTTCTATATCTTGCCTTCCCCAAACCCATAATCCTACTTGCTAGATGTGTGTGTGTATGTGTGTGTGTGCGCGCGTGTGCATCTCTGTGTGTGTTCCTTTTGTTTGCATAATACCCTGGAACTTGCTTTTTTCACTTACTCAAACACCTTAGACAATTTTCTGTCAATATGTGTAGCTCTACATCATTTCTTTACAAATAGCTTTATTAAATGTTATTCTATAGTTTATTATATTTATTTCTCCAATTTCCTAGTGATAGGTGTTAACATTGTATTCATTTTCTGTTATTATGAAAATTTCAAAATGAACCTTTGTTCATGTTTATAGACTTTTGTCTGAGGGTAAAGTTGTAAGTGGAATCTCAAGAGTATGCATTGTAAGTTTGAATCATATTGTCAAATTTCTCCCCAAAAGATTGTACTGCTTTATATTCTCACTATCAGCATGTGAGAATTTTCCAGTTTCTCATAATACCCTCTCAAATGCTGGAGGCTCAGCTAGTAGGTGTGAAATGCTATTTCATCTTTGTTTCAGTTGATACTTCTTTAATTCACTGTGAAGTTGATCAATTGATTATTTTATTTCTATCTTTCTCAGCTGCTTATTCAGATGGTTTTGCTACTATGCTTTTTCTTCATAAAATTTCTGCACATCAATAAATCAGCCTTTTGTCATAAATGTTGCAAATATTTTTTGCAGTTTTATACCTGTATTTTTTTTTGTCAAGTAGTCAGTCTTTTTCTTACTGTTTAGAAATGTGAAGTTTCTGTAATCAAATTTATCAGTCTTTTTCCTTTGTGACTTTTGGGTTTTCTGCTGTCCTTGAAAATGCCTTCTTCAGGTCAAAATGATGAACGCTGGTTTTCTCCTACAGTTTTTGTGGTTTATTTTAAAACTTTGCTTCATCTTATATTCATGTGGCTTTACGAAATGTTGGAGGGCTGAGCTATTGTGGCCCCTCCCTCACTATCATCAGTGACGTCCCAAGACAACTCATTGAACCCATATTTATCCTTCGTTGATTTGAAACAGTACTTTCGTCATATACTAAATGCACAGATACCTCTGGGTTAATTTTTGAATTCTATTTTATGTCTAATGATCTGTCTGCTTACATCCACACTAATGTTGTAGACACAATGGTTTTCTTCTTGTTTTGATAACTCCAGCTGATTGCTGAGCTTTCCTCCTAACACACTGCTGTGGAGTCACTGTCACTGACTTCTGTGTGTTATAAAAATTTGCGTCTCTGGGCAGATATCATATCAGAATTGTACAAATAGTTGCTTTTGTAGTGCAGTGGCCTGGTTTGCTAAGGGAATAAGTCAAAGAAGGAAGTAGATATAAAACCTGCCCAGAATGATAAGATGAGCACATGTAGGCCCTTGGTCTTGTGACCCCCACCCATGCAGTTCATAATAACCCTAGAGGACAGCCTTCCCAGGGTGCTTGGCCAGTGGGATAACAGGCCAAGAATATCAAACAGCAGCCCCTTCCTCTGCCTTTTCCTCACATATAACCTGAACCCTGCACCATGCACACATCCACAGCCAGCCTCGCTGGGGGCCAGGCTGCTTTGAACTTCAGAGCTTAAGTCATAGGGTTTTTATTAGAATGCCACTAACTGGGTGTGTGGCACCTTCTACTTCCCAGGTTAACTTCCCTTTCATTCCCAGCTGAACTGTGCTGAAGTACTTGCTAAAAATGTCTTGTAAATAGCTTGTGTAAAAGAAAAGGCACATTGAACTGCAGTTTTTCCATGACCCAAATCTCCTGGACAAAGAATTTAAGGCTGAGATGGAAGCATATCACATTTCTCACAAACTAAATTGTACTTGCTCTGTACCTCAAAGTAGAGAGCCCAAGGGGGGACATTTTAATTCCACCATGTCCAAACAGTTTTGTAAAATCATAAAACACTTTTTTGGGTCAACAATTAATAAAGGGTGTCCCAAAATTCACGCCAGATTTGAATTTTGCGTCATTTGTGCAAGTAAAGTGTTGCCAACAACAACAAAAAGACAGCGTGACAGCTGACAGTTCAGGGTTATTAAAAATGGAGCGCTACATGAAAGAACAACACGTTTTCATTGTTGAGCAATGAATATTTATAATTTTTAATGATAAACCTGTGTTTTCTATCAAAATTACTTCTTGTGTGAATTTTGGGACACCCTAATATATATGCTACTAAGAGAATGTTAACTCAAACCCTTAAAATGTAAGTTGTGATAAAGTTTAATACGGCAATGTAGAGTCAAAGATAAAAAGTTATATTGTGACATATATCTTTACTTCCAAGTTGTGTGTTCTTTATCTTATAAGGTGAGTATGTTCAGAAAGCCTGTCTATACCATGTTTCTCAACATTTATAAGCTGGGCATGCTTTTGATAAATGGATCAGGATCACCTTTCTAGTGATAATAAAAACTATCATCAAGGTGATTTTGTTGAACTTCATTTTCTGCATTTCGCATTAAGAAATGATAGGTGATTGTTTCTTTCCCTAAATATAAACTTGTGTATTGTGTATCTTCTGGAAAAAGAAAAAAAAAACATTTTTATTGAGATACAATTCATATACCATAAAATTTATTCATTCAAAGTATAAAATTCAATGGTTTAATATGTTCACAGAGTTGTGCAACCAGTATTGCATAATTTAGGACATTTTCATCACTTCCACATGAAAGCCCCTACTTCTTAGCAGTCACTCCTCCACCTACACTCCCCCAGACCTAGGTAACCACTGGTCTACTTTCTGTCACTATGGATTTGCCATTTCTGGACATTTCATATATATGGAATCATACAATATGTGGTCTTCTGTGATTGTCTTCTTTCATGTAACACACACAATATTTTCAAGATTCATTCATGTTGTAGCATGTGTCACTACTTTATTCTTTTTTATGACTGAACAATAGCTTATGGTATGATTATACCACATTTTATTTATCCACTCACCAATGGATGAACATTTGGACAAAAGTTGTTTCTACTTTTTGGCTATTGTAAATAATACTTTTACAAACACTAGTGTACAAGTTTTTGTGTGGACATATGTTTTCATTTCTCTTGGGTATCTACCTAGGAATAGAATTGCTGGGTCATATGGTAACTCTATGTGTAACCTTTTGAGAATCTTTCAGCCTCTTTTCCAAAGAGACTAGCCCACATTATTTTCCCACCAGCAGGGTTCCAATTTCTCCACATCCTTGCCAGCATTTGTCACTGTCTATTTTTTTCATCATATCTGTCCTAGTTGATGTGAAGTGATATCTCATTGTGCTTTTGATTTCAGTTTCCCTAATGATTAATGATGTAGAGCATCTTTCTTTGCATGTGCTTAGTGACCATTTGTATATCTCCTTTGAAGAAATGTCTATTTAAATTTAGTTATTTACATATAGATTATCTCTCTATTGTTAAATTGTAAAGGCTCTTTATTATATAGTCCATATGCCATTTTCTCATGAGATACATGATTTACATATATTTTCTTCCATTCTATGGACTGTCCTTTTCTGTTTTCTTAATGTTATCATTAGCAACATAGGTTTTAATTTTGATGAAGTTCAGTTTATTTATTTATTTTTTGATTGCTAAACTTTTGGTGTCATATCTGAGAAATAATTGCATAATTTTATATTTTAAATCACAAAAGATCAGAGGGCAAAGATAATGTCTGTCTTTTTTACTACCCCTAATCTTAGCAGTGTCCAGCACATAATAGGTTCTTAAAAAATGTTCGTTGAGCAAGCACAGTGCAGCAGGATCCATGTGCCCTGGGTTCGTCTCTGGACATCTCTGGGTGTAGAATCTCACCCTGACAACCCCTCACTCTTTGCTAGTGTCCAAGGTTAGAGAGATTTTCCTCATGGGTGCCTCCTTCCACATTTATTTCATTGAGCTTCTTGCAAAGATGACATTTTGATAACAATCACCATCCTTCCATGAGGCAAGCAATAAATTAAGACATTGAAGGCTGTAGACCCCTGACCCAGAAGATATAACACGTGGGCCTGCGCCAGAGCTGACCCTGACAAACAATATATTCGGTTGAACTATGTGAAATCTCCTCTACTTGACCCATTTTACCTACAAAAATGGCAGTTGCATACAGCTCAGCATAAGAAAATTGAATTAGGTTCAACCTAGGAAAATGAAAATACATTTAATTAAAAATTTTTGTTCAGAACCTGCAGAACTCCCTTTTCTTTCCTCCTCTTGTTTCCCATGGTTTTCTCCTTTTCTCTCTTTCCCTCCAGTGATGGGGGCACATCCTGGTCTCAGTTCTTCTCACCCACTCTGGGAAGACATGAGGTCTGGGCCTTGGTGCAATTCCTTTCTCCTCTGATAGAACAAGACAGCCATTAATGGGCACACACTATGCTGGCGCTGCTGCTCACTCTTCTTTCTCTGTTGTTCACTGTCACCTCCATCTTCCAATTCGAGTCCCCTTTCTCTCCTTACCAGGTGACCAGGGACTGAGGTTCTCATGAGAGTAGCTGAGACCTGTCAGTGGCCTTGACGGCTGCAAGAGTAGTAGACTATCCATGGCCATCTCATAACAGACAAGATGGAGTTGAGCACCTGTTTCCCATAGAAGGCCTGATACTTTGCAGGCTGCAGACAGAGTTTTGCTCACGAGGACTCCCAAATTTCCTTTTATTTTCAAAGAATGGAAGATGTTTAATTTTTGAGACAGACTTCTTTTAGCCAGCCAGACTCTTAAAAGTTCTCTATCTCTTACAGGAGAATTTACCAGAGAGTTTATGGAGGACTCTGTGACCCTTGTGTTAGGCAGGGATCAAGGACAGGGGATGTTTCGCACATAGCAAACCAAAGTCCTTAAGTGGAGTTCTATATAAATTATGATGTTTTGGGGAAGCCGGGATTGCTTAGTGGGTTAAGCGCTCACTTTGCAGTGCCGGGGACCAAAGATTGAATCCTGGCCCCGGCCCATGCGGACCCACGTGCTGAACTGGAGAGTGCCCCCAGTTCATTTCTTTCTCTGTCTCTGTATCTGTCTCTCTCTCTCTCTGTCAAAATAATAATAATAATAATAATAATAATAATAATAATAATAATAAATTATGATGTTTTTCTGCATATACTAAACCACTAAGAAGAGGAATTTCTCTTGGTCAGTTTCTTTTAAGTGCTGGTAATATTTTGTTGTTACTGTACACCTCAAGTACTTGAATAATTTGGAATGTTTCTTGTCCTTTTTATTTCACTAAATTTACTTTCTTATTTTCTAAGTCAAACTTAATAAGTATCTTGGATAGTATGATACATTATTCATAAAGAGCTGGTTGAAGTAAGAAAATTTGTTAGCCACTTTCTTTAAAAATTCTACTTATAGTACAAAATATGTGCTCTAAGTGATGATGAGGTATATCCATGAATAAGACATGACTATCAAGGAAGGTATCTTGTAACAATGTTCATGTTCACTTTTGCTCTTCTGATTCTCCTTTCATAACAGCTGTACTTTTTTTGTATATCATCTAGCTCCAAGATTTCAGTAGGACAGTAGAGTTTTATAACTGAAAAGTCTGTATGATAATAAACTTCAAAGGCTGATGTCTTAAAATTGCAGGTCATTTAAATTTTTGAATAGCAAAATATCAATGATTGTTCTTCTAAATGCTCTTGAGGCCTTTATTTGCCTGACAAGTGTTAAACCCAGGATTGAAAAAAGTGCTGTGTAGTGGGTTACAAGTCCTGGAAAGCTTATAAGCATTTCATGACTTTTAAGTCTCAGGACCTCACAATGGATGGAGCACAGAATTAATAATAACACTGGGTTTATAATCCAACCCTTCTCCCAAATTTGTAAGGTGCTGTTGTACATATCACTCTATGACTGGATAAAGAAGATGTGGTACATTTACACAATGGAATACTACTCAGCAATAATAAAAGATGAAATACAACAATTTGTGACAACATGGGTGGGCCCTGAAAACATCTTATTAAGTGAAATAAGTCAGAATGAAAGAATCAAGAAGCATATGACCTCACTTATAGGTGGAATATAAAACTGAATGGGTTTCTACTTTTCTTGCTATAAAATGGAAAATTTAATACACTAGTCCTCTTTCAAGGGTATCATATTCCTTATTCCTTCTCATGCTTGTAAGGTTTAGGCTGACCAGACATACCATTTTAAAGGGGACAGAAAAATAAGGTACTGTCCTGTTTCAAACAGTACATATGGTCAGCCTATTAACATCTTGAATTTAGCCCAATGAGTCTAGACTGACCATCCATACCATTTGAGATGGGACAGTACTGTTGTTTTCTATCCCCTTTAAAATGGTATATCTGGTCAGCCTAGTCTGTGTGGTCAGTCTGAGGTGCTTCACACGCTTGCCAAAGGTACTGTGGGCAGTTATTATTATTATAATCTATGAATTCTACCTTGAATTATTTTTTACATTTCAAAGCTTTTGGAGAAATACCTTCTGATTTAATTGCCAGAGAAGATCTGTGTTAGCATAGCAGCATTCATCTGCTTGGTCTCTTCCACTGTTAAACTCTAAACCAGCTCTCTCTTATAACCTCCATCCCCAAATAAACAAGAAAACATGCACAAAGATGCAGAAATTTTCACTTCTCAGCATGTGACTTAGGTAGGGGGAATGATGGCAGAGTCAGAGGAAAAGGGAAAAGGCATTGACTTTGTGTAGAAAAGAGCTGGCCATGAGCTTTTGGAGGATCACCTATGGCGAGCAAAGAAGTCAGATCCTTAGTTTGAAAATCAAGGCTCCTCATGGAAACTGAATGGGAGGCAATGCTCCACCACCTGCTCAGCTGTCTCTTTGCTGGACCTGGTACATCACAGAAATTCAATCTCTTTCCAGATATCTTCAACCAGATGACAGAGAGCATCAGGAATTTATTTTGCTTATGGTAGTTTTCCATGGAGTTCTTGGGGAAGGTGTGGCTTTTGCATGCCTCTCTGTATAAATAATGTTTCTTCTATGTCACATCCTAGCTGCTACAGATCTAGTTAGAATTAGAGATTATCAGTTCAATCCTTCCTTTTATAGATGAGGAAACTGAGGCCCTGGGAGGGTACATGACTCATTGAAGGTCAGGAGGCAAGATCATGGGAAGATCCCCAGCAGTCTAAAAAGTTTGACCTGATGATATTATGGAGAAAACCCTTTCTCAGCAATAGCATTACACCTTGGATAATTTTTATTTTTTATTTTTTGCTAGGTTTTTTTGTTGTTGTTTTTTTAGTCAGTTGAAATATATCCATGATCTCACAGCAGAAAGGAGTTTGGGGGTTGAGACCACCAAGGAACAGTCCCAAAGCACAATAGATGGTCACAAGATACTGGTGGGACTATGTTTTGGCTGAATGGGGCATAGGAGAGGGGCACAGAGGTAGATTATTCTCAGTGATGGAGAGAGAAGTAGGTGGTTCAGAGAGAGACTTGGTCAGGATGAGGAAGAAGAGGGAGGAACTTAGGAAGAGAGCACAACTGCCCAAAGTGATTTTGTTAAATTTCTGCTGTGTGATGAGAAATGTAAACTTTTTCCCCATTAAATCTTCTATAAAAATGTTTTCCTGGGAAAAGCCGGGACGGCTCAGCAGGTTGAGCGCTCGCTTTGAGGCCACGAGGACCGAGGATCGAATCCCGGCTCCGGCCCAGGCAGGACCCACATGCTGAACTGGGGAGTTCCCACAGTTCGGTTCTCTAGCTGTCTCTGTCTCTGTCTCTCTCTCTATCTGTCAAAAGTAAAATAGAAATAAATATGCACTGAAGATAAAA
>PVKE010041802.1:0-14012 GCA_004027555.1 Craseonycteris thonglongyai | reverse complement strand
ACACAAGACTCTTCGCCTCTCTCAGAAAGCCATGTTGATTCATGTTTATTGCTGTATCAGGTTTTGTAATTAACCTTATTAATTAGCACTGACACGTTTAAGTAAATACGTATACTGTTGTCATTTTTGTCTTAAATGAGTAAAGTATGAATACTGTTTACATATTTAAAACATTCTTGTACCCGCATACACAAAAATTCCTAGGGGCAAATCCTACTTCGCGGTTTCTCAGCTTTCACGGAAGGTTCTGGTCCCCATTAACCGCGAAAAACGAGGGATCACTGTATATGTAAGTGCTCTCCATATAAAGAAATGAACTATTACTGTTATAATTTTAAATTTTAGAGTACATTTCACATAGTGTTGTTATTAATATGTTTATGTGGTCATGGCATTCAAACATCAAAATTAATGTTCACTGTAAGAGGTTCAGTGCTGATGTCAGTAATAGATTAAAAAAGAGTTATAGCACTAAAATTCTAATAGAATTTTAATTTCAGAAAAATAGCGGAATAATTTTTATTTTATTTAAGTAGACAAAAACGCATTAAAATTGTCACATACTTCTTAGCTTTTCACAAATTAAAGGTATAAAAATGTCTTGCTATAAATAAGCACAGTTGTTAATAAGAAAGGATTATAATTAAAAGATCATTTAGAGAAAAACACATTTTGCATTTCATAGATTTGAGAATTTTGTTGCCGTATTTGATGCATACTAAATTTTATGTCAATTAAAGATCAACTGATGCAAGATATTTCCATATGGATCATTTAAATAATAGCTAAGTATTAGGTACTGTCCTAAGAGTTTTATATATAAAGTGTTTTATATGTATTTGCTAATTTATATCACCAAAAGTACTCAAGGAAATGTTACTTAATCTTCATCTTGTAGACAAGAAAATTGAGGCTCAGAGAAGTTAAGTAATCTGTTCATACATAGCTACGTTTTGAACTCCAGACACAAGTTACAAAAATTAGTTTTCTTCTGTTCACAGTAGCCAAGTCATGGAAACAACCAAAGTGTCCTTTAATAGAAGACTGGATAAAAGAGTTGTGGTGTATTTACAAAGTGGAATACTACTCAGCAATAAGGAAAGATGAATTATAGCCATTTGTGACAACATAGATGGACCTTGAAATGATCATATTAAGTGAGGTAAGTCATACTGAAAAAATCAAGAACCATATGACTTCATTTATAGGTGGAATAAAAAACTGAGAGTAACAAAGAAACAAAGCTCATGGGCACAGTCAATAGTTTAGTGGTTACCTGAGGGTAAGTGGGGGAAGAGGGTAGGAGAGTAGGGAGGGGCATCAAATATATGGTGATGAATAGAGAACCAACTCTGGGTGGTGAGCAAATAATGCAATGCATAGACAATATAATGCATAATTGTATACCTGGATCCTATATGATTTTTACCAACCAACATCATCCTGATAAATTTAACAATTATAAAAAAAAAGTTAGTTTTCTTAACTATCTCTCTTTAGGCAAATACGCAGAATTTATGCTGGAAATAAATTGGTACAAGTCAACAATGTTAGTAGATTATCTTTGTGTTTTATATAGAAAAGACTGGTTATGGGTAGTAGCCTAATAGAAAGCTCACTGGTTGGTTTGGTTTGATTGGCAGTTGCAAGACTTGCTGGAAAGCTATGAGAATTTGGAATGAGATAGTTTCAAAGTTTGCTTTCTAGTTGCTGATTGAATGACTAGGAGTGAGTTTCTTAGCTCTTCTGAACTTGTTTTCTTATTCTTCATATTTGGAAATCTAGTAGATTCTTAATTAACAAGCACAAGGGGATTGGTAGATGCTGGAAAAATGTACCCAGTACTCTCAAGTAATGAGAAAAACTTTCCAGCAAATGCAAAAAATCTTTGATTTTTTCTTTTTGTGCCTGTTGCTTGAGAGTGCCAGATGCTTGAGTTCCAATTAAGTGAGAGTCTATTATAATAATCTGCTTTTCAGATTTTGCATGTAGAGGAAAAGCTATGTGAATAAAATGGTTTTATTTGTCCCCTCAAAACCTAAAACAGGTAATTAGTCACCATTATTGGAGAAAATATTTAAAATGGTGTGATTAATACTGTACATTATAAACTTGAAATTCATTTTGATGCTTCCAATTGTAGAGTAACAAATACCCTCCTTTCTCTTTCAGAGGATAAATCCTAAAAAAAAAAAAAAAAAAAAAAAAAAAATGTAGAAAGAAAAAAGCAAATTCCTTCATGCCAGAAATGACCGCCCCTGAAACAATTATCTTAAAAGAGGCCAATTTTTGGCTATAATCAACAAGACAAAGGATAACAAGTGCTGGAGAGGCTGTGGACAAAAAGGAACCCTCATACACTGCTGGTGGGACTGTAAACTGGTACAACCACTATGGAAGGCTGTATGGAGATTCCTCAAAAAATTACGAATGGAATTACCCTATGACCCAGCCATCCCTCTACTGGGCATCTACCCAAAAAACCTGAAAACCTTAATCTTTAAAGATGTTTGTACCCGCATGTTCATCGCAGCACTGTTCACAGTGGCCAGAACATGGAAACAACCATAACGCCCTTTGATAGACAACTGGATCAAGAACATGTGGTACATTTACACAATGGAATACTACTCAGCAATAAGAAATGATGAAATACAGTCATTTGTGACAACATGAATGGACCTAGAGACCATCTTATTAAGTGAAAGAAGTCAGACTGAAAGAATCAGGAAACATATGACCTCACTTATAGGTGAAATATAAAACTGAAAGTAACAAAGACACAGAGACCTATGGACACATTCAATAGCTTAGTGATTGCCTGAGGGAAGAGGAGGAGGGGGGAGGGAGAGTGGGAGGGGAGGCTGGAGAGGGCACCAGCATTATGGACACTCTCAATGGTTTGGTGGTTACCTGGAGGGGAGGAAGGAGGGGGGAGGGAAAGTTGTGGGGGGAGGTGGGAGAGGGCACCGGATATATGGTGATGGAAGGGGAGCTGATTCTGGGTGGTAGGCACATAATGTGATGTGTGGGTAATGTGATGTGGACTTGTACATCTGGAAACGATCTAATTGTTACCAACCAATGTTACCCCATTAAATTTAACAAAAAAATTTTAAAAAATTTAAAAAAAAAGAGGTCAATTCTTAAAAGAGGACCACAAGATCTTGGCTGTCTTGCTCAAGGAAGTATCAGGGGATTTAAATCTTGTATGAATACAATTGATGATTTTAGATTTAAATATTTCCTACTTATTTGGAGATTGCCAAGCTAAGTAATTAAGGAATGCCAGGATAGCTCAACAGGATGAGTATTTGCCTTGCAACCTCAAGATCTGGAAATCAAGTCCCAGCCCCAGCCTGTGCAGATCAATACAAGTAACTGTGGCATGCTTCCCATGTGGAAGGCCCCAGTACAGTTCCTGTCCTACATGGCACCATATGTACCTTTGCAAAATGGAACTATGTCAAAACTAATGATGGACTACTATAGGGTCTCCCCCCTTCACTGTGTTTCTTTCTCTCTCTCAAACAATAAAATAAATCTTGAAAAAAAAGAAGAAATTAAAGTGTCCTGAAACAGTGAACCCCTGTGTTCCAGAGAAGAAACAAGAGCTAAACTTCATAGGAAAGATCCTACAACATGGCGCGTACAACAGTCTTACAGAGGAGAAAAGGACCTGCTAAATGTGAACTCATCAAAATCTATAAAATTATTGAGGAATAATCTCCCATAAAGAAAAGACAACATTCATGAATTAATGTTTTCTGACCCCATATTTATAAAAATAAATTTTTAAATATTATAACTTTTCAGTGACTTAGTATCCAATTGTATGAATATGCATATTACAGTTTTGCAGAGAAAAATAACCAATAGAATACAAGTAGAGAGAAAGAGATTTATTGTAAGATACAAATCAGCTCACATGATTAAGGGAGATGAAAAATCTGTGGGTTTTTTTTAAGATTTATTTTTATTATTTTCGAGAGAGAGAGAGAGACAGAAAGGGGAGGGCCCAGAGCAGTCTCCATAGTTAACAGCATTAGTTTTCCATATAGTTTGACTCCACAGGTGGGTGTGGGGCTGCACAGGTCAGGAACTGGGTTGGGAGCTTCCCATATAAGCCTGGCAAGAACTGAACTGGGGCACACCCCAGTTCAGCATATGGGACCACGTGGGCCAAAGCTGGGATTTGATCCTCAGGCTCCAGGGCTGCAAAGCGAGCTCTTAACCTGCTGAGCCATCCCAGCTTCCCTGGGAGATGAGAAGTCTTACATTCTGGTGTCTGTGTGCCAGAGACTCAGGAAGACCTGTGGTACATATAAAAGCTGATGGCACAGGTTCTAGTTTAAGTATGAAAGCTTGAGAACAAGACGCACTGAGGACAGGAGATTAATGTCCCAGTTTCAGCTGGCAGAGAGAAAGTTGGTAAATCTTCCTTCGTCCATCGTTTTCTTCTATTCAGACCCTCAAAAGATGTGATGGTCACCCATTTTGGAGAGGGCGATACACTTTGATTAGCCTACCAATTTAAACACTAATCTATTTTGGACACATCCTCAGAAAGATACCCAGAAATCATGTTCAAACAGATATCTGGGCATTTCTTCATGAACTCAAGTTGACACTTAAAATTAACTATCACAATATAATTAGTGCCTAGCCAATTTGAATGTGCTTCAATTCTCAGGACTAATGGTTTTTATAAAACAAATCATGATTTCAAAGATATAACAAAAAATAAAACACTGTTCAGAAGCAATACTAAGATTTTTTTTTATCAATATAGTTAATTAAGAGCATCTATGAAATTTTCCAAATTATAATGTTCAATCAATCATATAATTTGAGTTTCCTATGTCTCATAGTCATAATAAAATGTTATTTAATTTCACATAAAAATATTTTTGTTTTTTGTTTTCTTTTTTTTTTTATTGTTAATTTTAATGGGGTGACATTGATTGTTAACAATTAGATAGTTTCCAGATGTACAAGTCCACATCACGTCACTCACACGTCGCATTAAGTGCCCACCACCCTGAATCAGCTCCCCCTCCATCACCATATATACGGTGCCCATTCCCACCCACCCCCAACTTTTCCTTCCCCTTCCTTCCCCCTCTCCAGGTAACCACCAAACTATTGAGTGTCCATAATGCCGGTGCCCTCTCCCTCCTCCTCTCCCTCTCTCCCTCCCCCCTCCTCCCCTTCCCTCAGGCAATCACCAAGCTATTGAGTGTGTCCATAGGTCTCTGTGTCTTTGTTACTTTCAGTTTTATATTCCACCTATAAGTGAGGTCATATGTTTCCTGATTCTTTCAGTCTGACTTCTTTCACTTAAATAAGATGCTCTCTAGGTCCATCCATGTTGCCACAAATGACTGTATTTCGTCATTTCTTATTGCTGAGTAGTATTCCACTGTGTAAATGTACCACATCTTCTTGATCCAGTCATCTATCGAAGGGCATTTTGGTTGTTTTCATGTTCTGGCCACTGTGAACAGTGCTGCGATGAATATTTTTGTCAAAAACATATTTATAAAACACAATGCCTAATATACTATTCACATTTCAATAAGCTAAAGCATTCTTACTTCTCTTAAACAGTGTAGAATATTGACACCTCCAGAATTACCATAATATTTAACCCTGACCTGATGATGTAACAATTACTAAAATCTTATGTCGGTTATTTGAATGGGATGCACTTTGGGATATATTATCTTTTAATGTTTTAATTTCTCTCCACGTTGTGTTAACTTTAAAGAAAGCAGCGTCTCCAAGTTACATAATGACTTCATTAAAATAAGATTTGATGACAAATTGATGGTTTTTACAATATCACAATAATATTAATGATCACTAAGAATAGTTTCATCTTTTGAAAATAGATACTTCAATGTTTTATTCTCTAGGTCTCTTGTTTAAAGACTCACATGAAAAACCTAAAGTGGCATGACATGAAAGAGATTATCTCTTTAGACAAACCAGGGTGTTTATTTTCTACATTTGGGTGCACTTATTTTGTTTTCACTTTATTTTTTAAATGTCCACACACATTTTTTTTAAATCATAATTATATATGATTTAACAGCCTCCTGCTGAAGAGCTGGTGGATATTATGATTATATGCCTTTGTGAATGTTCTAAAAAGAGAATTAGATTGCTTCACAACAGAACAAAGAAGCACATAGAGTTCCATTAAACAAAGTCATACTTAAAAAAAAAAAAAAATTCTGAATTGCTAGCATCCTATTGAAATATGTACATATTCCTTTTGTCAACACACATTTGCATATGTTGTATACAGCTAGAATGTGGAAATTCAAATTTTTAACTCAAATCTTTCAAATAGAAGTAAAATAAAATTTGTGAATGACGTCTACAGGTTTTTGCTCTCTTGTGTGTCATCAGCATGCCAATATCTTTCGTCAGTCTATGATTCAACTGGGATACAAAAAGAGACGGACACAGACAGATAGATTAAATCTCTGACAACTCCCATCTGGTGTTAAATTCTTTTAATAGAGTTTCAGAAGGCAGCACCCACACATAATGCATGCCATGTATGATTGATAGAAAGTGTAGGTTTGCTTACTCTAATGCTTGACCGTGAGGAGAAACATCTACTCTGGTGTTACGAACTTGAGCACTGACAGCCAAGGCAGGCACAGCCGGCCTGCAGACTTTAAACCAAGCACAGATATAATTCTCGTCTATCACCAGAAACATAGATTTATCTGAAAAACGTTGATGCATCTCATTTTCTTAACAATAACTTTGATACAATCTTTATTTTCTTTTTCAAATATGAAAGCTGGTTGTTAATTTTGAGTACCTCTGACTGACTAAATATTGTTTCTTATACTAAATAAATACATTGATGAGTCTTTGCCTTCCCAAAACTTCTAGTCAGGGTGAGTTGAGGGAAGAGATAAAGCAAGTATAGAAATTAATAAAATATAAGACAATATAATTGTATTCCAAAAACTATGGGTTTATCTCTAGTTGAGGGAATTAAGAAAATCTTCACGGAGGGTTTCTTCACCTGGTACAGATCAATAACTTTACATTTAAAAACAATAATCATTTTACATTAATATACATTATTTCTTGCAAATAATAAAGCACTTATAGAAGATAATTGATTTTATTTTACAAATGAAGAAAATATATTCCAAGAAATAAAGCAAGAAATAAAGCTAGAAAGTGGTACAACTTAGATAAAAGTTGTTTCTCCGAATTTTGTATTGCTTGAAAAATGCCATTGGTTGATGTAGCATGAATTTGGAGACCTGACCTGGTATTGATAGACATACAAATATGGATGTGAGACCAATGGGGGCTGATTACTGAAATATGAAAGTGGGTATGATACCAAAAGAGAGAATATAAGAAGGAAACTGAGAAAAGTTTAGAAAGAAAGCTATATTCAAAGAGAGTAAGAATTTAGGATGAAAGGAAAAATTACAAAACTAAATTAGTCAAAGAATTTTGGGAGACATATATCTTTGTGAACTAAGAAATATGTACCCCAAAGTTTATTGCAATGCTATTCATGGTGGCCAAGTCATGGAAACAACCCAAGTGTCCTTTGACAGATGACTGGATAAAGATATAGTGGTACACTTGCACAACGAATTATTACTCAATGAAAGAAAAGATGAAATACTGTCCTTTGTGACAACATGGATGGATCTTGAGATCATCATGTTAAGTGAAGTAAATTAAATTAAAAAACATAAGAAACATATAACTTCATTTATATGTAGACTATAAAAATAAAAGCAACAAAGAAACAAAAGCTCGTGGTCATGGTCAATAGTTTAATGGTTACTTGAGGGTAAGGAGTGTGATGGAAGGGGAAGGAGGAGGGAACATCAAATGTATGGTGACAGAAGGAGAACTGACTCTGGGTGGTGAGCACACAGTGCAATACGTAAGAGATGTAATGTAAAATTGTATACCTGAAATGTCTGTAATTTTTACCAAGCAATGTCATGCCAATAAATTTATTAATAATAAAAAAAAAGAGCTTTGGGAGAGAATACAAAAGTGTTATGGTTACTGAAAAAGAGCAAGTATCACCAGAAATAACTGGTGAGCTATAAGTTAAAACTACTGTATTTCCAATGTCACTGAGTATATTTTAAATAATTATTAGTTAAGTGAAAGAATGACCCCAATCTATCTACATACACTTTCTTTTCACTCAGTCTTCCTATTTGGACTTAAAACCTTAAATATGAAAGGTAAATTTTGTCCTTAATTTTGTCCTTTTTACTCACAGTAACTGTATTCTCTTTATATACAAAATGCCACTTATTCCAAATTATAATATCAAGCATTTTGGCAGATGTAGCTATACTTTTACCATAGCCCTGACCCTACTCCAAGTCTTGACATAGCTTGAACTTACTTGCTTTTATCCAAATTCTCCCAACTAATAGTGAAACAAATGTAATGTTCAACGAAGGGAAATATATTGTATATTTTAAAATAGAGATATTATAATTATGAATCCCTACTTACAACTCACACATAAAGAAAACTATATGAGCTACCCAAGGCAGTTATTTAATAACAAAACTGAAGTGAAAAAAAATATTTCAAAGCAAATATTTGAAATTCATTGTCTTTGTTCATAGTCAAACCCAACACTGTTTTATTTTGGGCCTTAATGTTTTACTGAAAAGCACCTTTCTTATAGGCAATCTCATGTCAGTATTGAAAACAAAGAAAGACATGCTCATATCTACTGGATTTGTCTTTCCTATAGTACCTTTTATTTTACTTCCTTTTCAGTTGAAAATGACACAAACATATTGCCTTATTTTATAGAAGTAATAATGAGGCAACTTACAGTTGCATACACAATAGTTTGTTATAAATACTGTGAACAGTAAAGATACTGAAATTTTAAAACAATATTAATTATCTCATGTTTTAGGCTATCTTTACATAGAAATCGAAAAGAACTGTTTATTATTTTGAATGTCTACTTCATAACACCATAATTTAATTATTCCAAGTTATTTGTTGTTTCAACTCAGAGGTGACACAAATAGATTAGGTTTTGATAACCTGGATTGAATGGACATCATAACTTTTCAAATTTAGCCTAAGCTGCAAAATGGTGATTTTTTAGGGTAGGTGTAGAAGATGGATAATCTTGCCTTTAAAGTAAAATAAGCATAGTAGATAACTGGGGAAACATAGCAAAGGTTAGAAAGAGAGCACCTTTAAAACATGTGACAGAAAACTATACATTATGCATGAAATTAGCAATCCAGATGCATCCTCAGAGGCAAACACAAGATGGACTGTTACTGAATTTGAGTTATTGAATATTGTAGAAGTGTCACGCAGTAGTCACAGTGTGATGAAAACATGAAAATCAGAAGCTGAGGGTCAACAGTTTTTTTAAAAATAGATATTGTGAGTTAGTTAATAACTAAGAAGAAGTTTGATTTTTGAAAATAAATTTGAGTGGTATGGCTAGTAGCATCCAAGGAATGGAGAAAAGTAAACAATCAGGTCTAAATATGTATGGACATATTTTTAATCCTCCCGAAAGGATGTGATTCTGTCTTCAATAAATGTAATACTTTTTGTTTTAAGCTTTATTGAGAAATAAACGTGGTTTAATTAAGAAACTTTCTAATTTGTTGTTTGGTTTACTCAGTAGATCTACTCACTAATAAAGATGAGCTTTCTTTGAACTATAGTTTCAAGAATTGAATAATTTGATAGCCCACTCTAATCATTAGCTTTGCAATTAGCATTGTTTTCATACTAAGTTATTAAAATTCTATTATGGACTGAATGTTTGTTAGGAGCTTAAATTGATATGTTTAAATCCTAATCAGAATGAGATGGTAATCTGAGGTAATGCCTTTGGGAAGTGATTAGATTTAGATAAGGTTGTGAGAATGAGGCCCCTGTGGATAGAATTAGGGCTTTGATAATTAGGAGTGCTTCTTTTCTCTCGGGCTCTCTCCCTTTTTCTTCCTACTTTATATCCTCCATCCACCCCTGACATGTAAAAATATCATAAGCAGATCACAATCATATTTCAGTGATCACTCTTCTCTGGGAAACTACCAAGGGTCAGTTTACTCTGTAAGAGTCTTTATAACATCATAGATTTTGATGGTGTTCTTAAAGAAATTATGAGCACATAATATCAAATGCTATTTACCATACTAATATCTGTAGTCTATAAAATAAATTTTAAACTAAGAACCCAACACTTAACTCTCATTCTCTTACTCCTAACTATATTTCTAGCACTGTCCTTACTTTCCATGCACAGGAAGACTTAAGTTTTTTGTATGTGTATTGGTTCTCAAAAATGCACCCCTGATAGGGTGACAAACTTCTCATATGTGCCTGGGACTAATGGTGTTCTCAGCATGTAAAAATTTCAGTGCTAAAATGATGAGTTCCAGGAAAGGTTCTTAACTTAGAGTCAAGGGTGATTTCAAATTCCATTTTAATGACAAGTCTGTCTTTGTCTTTTCATATGGTTATCACCTCCATCTTCTAACCTCCTCTTATGGAACAACATAAACTTTCCCTCTCTCATGTGGTTCTCCTTGCTTTTATGAGGAAATCAGATGATTGACTAGGCATATATATTTACATTTCTGCTCTTCCTAAATAATCATTTATAAATAACAAAAGACATGTCCAGAAGAAAAGCCCGACTCCAACCACATGAGATATCTGAAACAGTTTTCAGCAGTGTCAGCAGAGCAGAAACCTTGAGTAAGATGTTCAAGATAAAAAGCAAGTTTGGATAAAAATGCAGCAACCTTATACTTGTGTGTGGGGAGAGGGGGGTGCAGGGGTGGGGGTGGACATTGGAAAGTAGGAGAAAAGCCCATGATTATAGAAAACAGGTTCTGGAAACAAAGAGTCACATAAGGCCACTGCAGGATAGTCAATTAAAACACTAAAGAAGAATTGGACTTATTGTCAAAGAAGTTAATAGTAGTGTTAGTTTTCAGACTAAAGGCAAAGTAAAAACTTCCTAAGTCAGATTTTCTTCTTAGAACAGAGGAAATGAGTCCTGGGTTGTGGGGTGGGGGGGCAGCAGAAAAAAGTGAAGTGGAATGAAGCTAGGTATCTTCCCAAGAAGATGGAATCTGGCCCACTGACCATAAAGGGAATATGTATATAGCTTCTTAATTTTAAATTATATATATATATATATATGCACTAACCAAGAATCTCCAAGCATTAGAAGAATATCATTAGTATGACTAAGATACATCACACTGAACTAATAACACAAAAATAAACCCCGATGAAAACACATAATACATATTATAAAATAACTTACAATAATAAAATTAGTATCCTCAGAAATCATTTATAAAATATTTTATTTATAAAACAAGATCACACTCTTATGAATAAGAATAATCATAGAACAAGAAAAGAGTTCTTAAAAATTAATAGAACATGGCCACCATGAACAGTGCTGTGATGAGCACTGGGGTACATATATCTTTGCCAACTAAGGTTTTCAAGATTTTTGAGTAGATACCCAGAAAAGGGATTGCTGGGTGGTATGGTAATTCTATACTTAATTTTTTGAGGAGACTCTATACTGCCTTCCATAGTGGTTGTACCAATTTATAGTCCCACCCAGAAGACTACAGAAGTTAACATTATTAATAGAAAATCTAAATTAACAGAATTGAAGACTAAAACAATCTACTCAACTGAATTTTGAATATAAAATGACAGAAAAAAATGGTTGGAAAGATTAATTAAAATGCATACAATAAACTCAGAAAATGCAATGATTATTTAATAGCAGAAGAGCAGAGGAAAATATAAAGACATATTTAAAGAAAATATTTTGAGCTAAAAAATGAATATTTATAAATTTTTTTTTTTTTTTTTTTTTTAAATATATTTTTATTTATTTATGACAGAGAGAGAGATACAGAGAGATACAGAGACAGAGAGAGAACCGAACTGGGGGAGCTCCCAGCTCAGCACATGGTTCCGCACGGGCCGGGGCCGGGATTCGATCCTCAGTCCTCGGCGCTACAAAGTGAGCGCCCAACCCACTGAGCCATCCCGGCTTCCCCAAAAAATGAATATTTAGACCAGAAAACCTATGAAGTTCTAGAATCATATTTTTCATAAGCACTAGTGAGATAGTGTTATTCGACTAGTATGTTCTATTTTCCCTTTTTATTTAAACTGGGTCCACTTATTTTCCAGGGAGGCCTTGTACTCAGCCAACAAGCTATCTTTTCTAGCATCCCTTGAAGCTATATGTGAAAGAGTAGTGACTAATGAGATAAAAGCAGGAATTATTGGAAAGGACTTCTACAAAAAGTAAAAAAAAAAAAAAAGGGGGGGGTTCTTAACCTTTTGCTATCCCTCTCCTTTTTGCCTGACATAAAGATACAATGCTGGAGCTAATCTGACATTAAACGTGTGAGATAAAAGGCATGTGATACTAAGACCTGAGCAAAAACAAAACAAAAACAAAACAAACAAACAAAAAACACAGCGGGAAGGAACCTGAGTCACTGCTGACATCATAAACCAACCATACAAATCCTGGACAACCTATTTCTGCACTTATTATACATAACAAAATTAAATGCTCTTTGGTTAAGCCATTGCAATAGGGATCCTATTACATATTATTGAATGCAAATCGCTAAGCCACAAAACACTTCTGAGAATGAAAACGTAGTTTTTAAAATAAATTGCTCAATCATTTTGTAAGGTGTATAAATGTGGGAACAGAATTACTACATTGCACACCTGAAACCAAATATTGTATTTAAAACAAGTTTAAAAAGTTTTTAAATTCCTCAGATGTTTATGAGTCAAGTTGCAAACAGCTAAGTAATAAGATAGTGAACAGAACAATGAGCCAGAAGACCCATCAAAAATCTATCTCAGAATTCATCAACAAATATTAAAAAATTATAAAAACAAGAGTTGAGAGCTTTGAAAGCTAGAAATATATATCAGCAGTCACTCACTAGCAGTCTAGAAGGAAAACATTAAAAAAAAACAAAACAACTAGGAAATACTTCAAGAAATAATAACCAGGGTTTCCCTAGGTTTAAATTTTTAAAAGCTTACGATTTAAGAGTTTATTAAATAACAAAAATTGATAGAGAAGACAAAATATAAATACATAAGATATCATAGAGTAGATAAATGATAGTTAAATAATTATGACATTTAAGAACATTGAAAACAGAATGATTTTTTAAAATCTTAAACTATATTGAAAGAAAGAACATAACATCAAAAATAACATGAATAAGACTGATATCAGCAATCTCTTTGCACGTCTTGAAGAAAAATAATTTTTCAGGCATGCAAGATCCAAAAAGCTCACCATTCAAGAAACTTTTAAAAAGTATTTCTAGAGAATGACAAGAAGAAGAAAAATAAATCCTGGAACATTTTGTAAGATACATGGGATACAAGGACATGTAGTTGACTTACAAAGCATGCTGTTATCTAAATAAACAAGAAACTAAAGGATACAAATCAAAACAAAAAGATATAATCAAAATAATTCATAATGAAAATTCTAGTTTTATTGTGACATAACTAACACATGAAATATTTCAAACACCTATCTCAGTTATTGATGTGTGAAGCAGGAAAAATTATAAAAATATTTTACACCAGGGGTGGCCAACTTTTCTGTATATAAGATCTACTTTTTATTTTAAAAGTGTGTCGCGATCGACTTGTTGTCATAAGCATAGTCTAAGGGGGAAAAAGGGGTGTGAAATGCATACTATGTTTATATACTGTGTTTCAGTATAAGGTGCATTCCAGCGAGGTATGGGTAGATAAGTAAAATATATGTTCAAAACTATTTTTTATTTTTTAAATCACTTATTAAGTTTTCGAGATACAGGCTCATGAAGAAAATAAATTTCCAGACCCAACTTTTGATAGCAGCATTCCGTACATGCGGTACCTAAAAAATTCGATTTTCCGACACT
>PVKE010041801.1:0-14011 GCA_004027555.1 Craseonycteris thonglongyai | reverse complement strand
TTAGGGAAATTTTCATCCACTATTTGTTTTAGTAGACTCTGAAAAGATTTCATCTCGCTTCCTTCTGTTACCCCTATAATTCTAATATTTTTCTTTCTGATGGAGTCAGAAAGTTCTTGTAGGGCTCTTTCATTTCTCTTGATTTTCCTTTCCCTTTCTTCTTCCCTCTGTGACATTTCCATGTTTGTATCTTCAATTTTACTCATCCTTTCCTCGAGCTGGTCAGCCCTGTTTCCTATGCTGGTCAGTTCTTTTTTCAGCTCTCCCATGATGCCTTTCATTTCAAGGACTTCCTTTTGGTTCTGCTCTAGCTTCTCAATTTTGTTGGTAAAGTACTCATTTTGCTCAGAAAATTTCTTGTTGAGGTCATTTAACTGTGTCTGGGTACTTGGCCAGCATTGAGTGAGCTCTCTGAGTATCTTGATTAATGCAGCCCTGAATTCTGTTTCACTTAGATTTGATTCCAAGTGTGCCAGGTCCTTTACTAAAGACTGCCCCTGACCTTCTGGAGGGGCTTTGGATTCTGAGGTGTGCATTGTGTTTGATGTGGTTCTTTTTGCTTTAGGCATTAGTCTGTTTTCCCTCTGGGGGTTTGCCTATCAGATGGGCTTCTCTTTATTTTTTCTTTTGGGCTCAGTTGTGGAAGAAGAAGATTTTGGGAGAGCTTGGGGGAAGCAGACAGCTTCTGTGTCCTGGGGCACTTCAGGTTGCTGTCTTAGCTGTTAGATAGCAGGGTAGTAAAGGTGTGGCCAGGGGTGGGGGCATGTGAGTAGGAGCTAGGGGGGGCCTGAGACACAATAGCAAATTCCTCTTTCAGCAGGGGGGCTGGTGGTTCAGTGCAGGCAGGGCGCAGGAGCTCTGGTCTCTCTCTCCTCCGCCTGGCTGCCCCTCCTTCCATAGTATGTGTAAGCCATGCCCGCAGGGCAGCACTTGGATGGGCTGGGGCTTGGCAGAGGCCCCAGTTGTCTTTGCAGTCCCGCACGCAGGTAATGACACCGCAGCGACCCGGTTGGCAGCCCAGTCGCGTGCGCGGGCTGCAACGCCCCAGAGGCCTGGTGGGCGGGACACCAAAAGCCCAGTTGCGCACTTGCGAGCAGGCAGCAGTCCTGCAGCAGCCCGGTGGGCAGGGCGCTGAAGGCCAGTCTTGCATGCAGGCAGCGGCACTGCGGCAGCCCGGTGGGCGGGGCGCCGAAAGCCCAGTTGCACACTGGCAGCAGCGCTGCGGTGGCCTGGTGGGCAGGGCGCTGAAAGCCAGGGTGTGTGCACACACAGCGGTGCCGCAGCGGCCCAGTGGGTGGGGTGCCGAAAGCCCTGTGGGCACAGGCCGTAGCTCAGGGGTCAGCCTCTCTATGCTTCCGACTCTGTTGAGACCGCCGGATTCACTCTAAGCACGTCCAATGCAGCTGTGCCCACTCAAGACCCAGCCCTCACTCCAAGAGCCCTGTCCTCAGAAGGCGCTTCTTCACAGTCAATCGCCTCCGTAAATCAGGGGTGCTGAGCTGCTGTGGGCTGGTGCCCTGCTCTCACCCCGCCCGCCGGGAAGTGCCGCCGCCCTGCTCCACAGTCCCTGTCCCACTTTAGGCTCTGTGATCTGATGAGGGCACTGCGTGCTGTCCCTTGAGTTCGGATGGTAAATTGTCCACAGTCTTGTGGGGCTTCCACGCTCCCTAGGTCTCGGCTTCCAGCCCGCCCTCGATCCAGCTCCACTTTGACCGTAGTCCCCCAATCCCCCTTTGTTTCTGCCAGCCCCGGACCGCGTTCCCTCTGTCCTCTGTCCCCGAACCGCTGCTTCCCTTTTCCTCTCCCGCTCTCCCCTTTTTTCTTTAACCTTTGTGTGTTGTTCCGCGTTGTGTGGTTCTCTTAGTTGAGGTTTCTTCTCAGGGTTTTCCCTGTGGGTTCCCCTCTGTTCACAAGGCCCTTCCCAGGCAGTTCTCGGCGTGCTCCTCTCATGCCGCCATCTTGGATCTCCTGTTATTGAATACTTAAGAGCGGAAAAATTCTTCCAATTGAAATTCACAGACCAATGCAAGCTGTGTATGGTGATCATCAGTGTGTTGATGTGAGTACAATAAGACACAAGGTAAAGTGGTTCATCTGTGAAGAGATAAAGTCTGTAGTGAGAACGTGATTTCCAAAAACAAAACACCGAATTTTTTAAAGACAGGTTTCAAAAACGAGTGCAGCATTGACAGAAGTGTATTGAAGTGTGTGGTGATTCTGTAGAAAAGTAATTATAATTATGCAGCTCTGAAAATAAGTGATATAGGTGTATTTCATTTTTTTATTTTATTAATTATTTTTTTCCTGTTCATTTTCCATCTAAGTGGAGGCAAAATGTGTCAGCCTACCCTGTTATTTCAGTCATACATGGGGAATGTTTCTGGGATGCCCAGGAAATTCTAAGACTAGGCAACATAGAATGTTCACATTGCTTTTTTTCTTATTTAATTTGTTGTGAGTAGTAAGGGATAGTGAGGGAAAGGATACAATTTAGTGTCCTATATTCACCAGAAATTCATGGCTTAAATTTTTATGGATAAATTTCCTTTGCATTTATTATCTACCCTAAAGGGAAACTTGTAGCGTATTGAGAACAACCATATCTGATTAATTATGTTTTGGAAAGCAAAAATAGTGATTTTTGTGTTTTGTTTTTGATATGCTCAAAGTATCAGAAGCTAAATAACACCATATAAATAATACCGCATATTTATATATGTGCCATTCGTGCATATCTTATTAGATCTATAAAAACTATTTTCACTAGTCTCTTTTCCACATTTGAATAGTGGACCATACTTTTTAACTTCAGTGTCGCTGTTAGATTTGTCATGCTCATCTAAGGGAACCAAAAGCAACTTCTGTTGGGTTGTTTATCAGTTTATATATATTTGGTATGTGTTTCATTTTTGTTTTCTGAAGAAAATATGTAAAGGATGATATTTGCCATATTAAAGTGGTGTTTCAAATTTAACTTTTGACACTTTTTCTGAGCCCAGAAAAGCAAAAATATATCATTGTAAAAAGACACTTGTCTTCTTTGTGGGGGGAAACTTTCAGTGAGAGAAATACATGAAAGTGAAGCCTTAAATTTGGCCAGGGATGCCAAGCCCCTGAAGAGGCACTCATGAGGGAAAGAATACCTGATATATTTGAAATGTCTTGTATAATTTCAATTTATATCAGTATTGAACTATATACGAAGTTGTTTATGCCATCTGTTATACAGATATCAATTGGAAGAAGAGTTGATAAATTACTAAGGGCATCTGTTTGATTTTATTACATTTAAAGTTCACATTTCAATCACAGTGGAAATGCCCTGAATCATAATGAGAGATCCTGGTTTCCTTTGTGGTGCAAGTGAAAGCATTTGGCTTTTCAACTTCCAGCACAATTCAAGGTAGTTACAGTAACATGATAGAACAGAATGATAATTGAATACTCATTTATTTTTTAACTGAACTGGGGGCCTCACCGCATTCGGGAAGCACACCCCAGTTCAGCATGTTGGTCTGCCTGGGCCGGAGCCGGGACTCAATCCTCAGTCCTTGGGCCTTGAAAGCGAGCACTTAACCCACTGAGCCATCCCAGCTTTCCCGAATACTCTTATTAAGTCATTTAAATATTCTTTCCAAGATGGTGAAGTCAAGCAAATAAGCAGTTGGTATGATGTAATCACATGATCAATGGGGGCACAGAAGAGAAGACCCGGCTGGTAGGCTGAATTTGAGGGAGCAGTTACCAAATGAGCTGCATCTTGAAAGGCTAGCACAAGTGGCCAAACGAAGAGGAGGGAGTTCAGAATGTAAATTGAGTCAGAGAAATATAGAACCTTTGTAAAAGCATGGAGAAGAGGGAAGTGGCTTATTTGGGAAACTACAGGTAGTTCACTGTGGCAGGAGATCAGCCTTTGTTTCGGTGAAGGGGATAGAACGTGAAGGAGTGGTTCTGAAGGGAGGGCATGGACTGCTTCATGACCAGCTCATGTGATTGTTTTAGTGGTTGGACTTACTCAGGAGGCTGTGAGGACACTAAGCTATTTTGGGTGGTAAAGTGGAAGCAGATACTGCCTATCTGCTCTCCTGCCTCTGCAACTCATAGAGCGAAGGTAAGTCAAAGGTGGAATCAGTCAAGTGATAATTAAACTAAGGTGTGGCATTCAGCAACAAGAGGTGCCATTGGCAGCTAGATGAGTTCAGCTTGGACACACAGAGTCTGGGATGTCTTTTTAAAGGCATTAAGAGAACATCCAGATAAATAGTTGCAACTAGAGGGGAGTGATCTGTCTTATTTTGATGAATCATATTCAGTTCTGTTGACCTCAGTAAATGAGAGCAAACCAGGTTTGTTTGGGCTTGTAGCTTGTGTTATAAAAAGGTGCAGCATGGAGGGAGACAAGATTAACAAAATACAATCTCAATTTGATAAATGGAAACCTTTCATGTCTCACTCAATGAGTAAAAATATATATAAAGAGTACCTGCTCAATCTCATGAATGGCATCAGAAGTCCTGTGATGTCTTCTAATTTATTTTTTGATAGGATAATTGGACATGAAAGTTCTTTTGTTTTTTTCTGGAACTTCTCTCTTCCATTGGTCTAATTTCTTAATAGCAATAGCCTTCAAAAAAGCTCAGCTGTTTTTCTTAAACTTTGGAGACAAATTGTTGGACTTTAAGATATATGAATTTTGCTTTTAGCTTAGCTTTAATGCCTTATATTCTATGTTCACAGATATTTTGTTTTTACCATTTAGCTTCCTTAAAGAGATACTTTACCATGAACCCATTTTAGAATATTTAATCCAAGTATTAGATTGTTGCCTTTGAAAATGCCTTAGTTCACTATCAAATTTGTCTTTAGAAATGTCTTAGTATATTCTGAAATAATTTATTTTCATCTATAGGTAATGTTATCAAGATCACTACTTTAACACAATTTCCCTGCCCCTTCTTACCCTATGATTATATTACTACTCTAAATAATAAATATTCCCCTTTTCTCTCTACCTCTAAAAGTTCTCTAGCTTTGTGAAAATACTAATCCATCGTACTTACCCAGTTTGTTCCTACATGGTATAGCTAACAAACTATGGAGAAGACACACAACCAAAATCAAATATGAATATCTCCAAATAAGCATACATAATTGGGATCCTCAGGCAACCATTGCGTTGTCAATGTGTAGTACTGACTAATAATAATAATAACATAAATACTCTCATTTGTACTTTTATGACACCTACTGCTATACGAAGAGCATCAATATCTTTCACTTCTTCTGGTAAAGCCGCCCTATATTTCAACAGTACCAATGTCAGGTAAATTTATAGAAACAACTAAACAAAAAGATTTTAATTTTTTTCTTCCTGACTTCTTTTGATACTAACTTGCTCAGATTCCAACTTCATCATGAATAATCAATGTTCTGGAATTTATTCTCTTGTGTATTATTCATTTTTTACTCTAAGTTTCTGTAAACTCATCTATTGCTCAAATGGAAGCATATCCATCTGATTTTTTATCCTTTGCCAACCTTCTAGTGTGACTTTCTACTAACCCAGCATACTGCTTCACTATAATAGAATAGAGGATAAAAAAGAATCCTTTGAACCATTCTATCTTAACCACATAATGCATTTTCAACAATAGCCAAAGGCACTTAAGCCATGGATATACCAGAGCAACAGAAATCTGCCTGCACAACTCTTATATACATAATACACACTGGCCCCAATCCTACCTCTTTTCTTTTTAAAGATTTATTTTATTGTTTTTGACAGAGAAACAGAGAAGGGGGAGGACCCCGAACAGTCTCTATAGTTGCATGTCATCAGTTTCATACATAGTTTCATGCTATACATGGGCATGGGGGGTGTGCAGGGCAGGAACTGGCTGGAGGGCCTCCCTTGTGGGAGACATGCCCCCGCAAGCCTGGCACGTCCCATGCGGAAGCAGGCCTGAGGCAGGAACTGAACTGGGGGCCTCCCACATAGCAGGCTCACCCTGGTGAGAACCAAACCAGGGGAACACCACATTTCAGCATATGGGTTCACACAGGCCTGGGCTGAGATTCGATCGTCAGATCCCAGGGCTGCAAGTGGAACGCTCAACCTGTTGAGCCATCCTAGCTTCCCCCCTCCTTTGAATTAGAAGATCCTACCTCCAATATTTGTTTCAAATTTTATGGAATTGAAGTCTTGTGTTTTGTTTTGATTTGCCTTGGGATGCTTCTGAAGCCCTCTCCACCCTGTGCTAGCCTATGCTCACCCAGTTGCAGTGTCTTGGAAGTCAACCTGAACCCCAAGGAACCTATAGGGCATGGCAGAAGGATGTCCGGATGCTGACTAATATGTAATTCATAGGCATTTAAATAGTGACTTTCTAGAGAGAATGTCACTGACTTTACTTCCTTACATAAAGCAAAAACTCAAGGTAATTTCTAGCCTCCTTGAAGAAGATATGGGAAAGATTTTTGAGGAGGCCATTCTTCATTCTCTTATTGCAGAAATGGGCACTTTCTTCCCAAACTGTATTTGCAGTGTGACTAAAGTCACCTCACTGAGGTTCACTGCTGCTTCAGTCCCCATTGTCCTGAGAACCAGGTGTCACACTATTGCTTTGCACAGCATACTGGTTGTACATATGAAAGGCCACTGTGCTACCTTTTTCTAGGCAAGTCTGAGTGGACATACACACATACCCAAATACACAAAGATGATTTTGTTCACCTGTATCATTAATGTCTAAAGAAAATACAAGGCTATAGACTTATTGAAGCAGATCAGTCATTTTAGAACTAGCATGAGTCATAGAAGCAATGCACAAGAGAAATCATTAAGCTTTGAATGTTTATTTCTTTCTCCTGAACAGTCCCTATTGACTAAGAAATGAATGTTGTCAATTGTTAAGGCATTCTCTGGCTTTGCCAGTAAGCCATAGTATTGCTTCCTTCCATGTCTAAGGAAGTTAAGGAAGACACATCCATGTTCTGTCTAGATATGTTCCTTCAGGTCAGTCTGCCAGTTTATGGCAAACTTGGCATTCCATCTGATTAATATTCTATTGGTCACTCTTCTATAGGATTTGCACTATGCAGTGTGCCCCCCTCAGAAAACAGTCATTATTATGTCTCACACCCAAGTGGTAAGAATTGTGGAGGTGTTGGCATTCGGTAATATTAGAACTGGACACCAATAAGAACTCTAATAAGTAAAGCGGCATTAGTTTTCTTCTCTAGGCCATAAAAAGTAGCTAGAATATTCTCATTAGCATAATTTCAAGTAGAATCCATGAAAGCTCAATGGTAATCTGCCACATTAATATTTTCTTTGGATAGTAATGTCACAGTTGAATATGGGACAATTGTCCATGTATAATATTTTTGTTCTAATTGTAGAGAATTGACAGGATCTTATCAGAAATGGGAATTATGTTTGAATAACCATTTCTTCAATCTTCTTGTAAACTGGTGGAATCAAAAGCTGGAAGAAAAAAAAAAAGTGAAATAAAATAAAACAGATTGTTTCAAGTTCTTTTCTTTCTGTGTTAGAGTTTTTTTCCTTATAGATTTCCAAATCAGTCTATTATCTGAGTTCAGGGATATGGCTGAAAAAAATAGTCTGAGCCTGGGAAAGAAATTCTCTCTGTCTCTGTCTCTGTCTCTCACTTTTATACTCACAGTCAAATGTAGTGTGAATGGAAAATTGACTTATCACACTGAGATTTAACCTAAGTACTAGTATAAAGGGTATTTCGTTTGACTTATTTGGTTTGACTTAAGAGCACGGGCGGTGGAGAGTTCATGAGCTCAATTGTCAGACCTCATATTGATCAAGAGGTTGCATTTTGCCTCTCTAAGTGCTACTCTCTGGTATTTGAATTTTCTTTGAAGTTGTTCCTGAGATCAGGGAGTCCACACATGATACAATGTACATTTGTATAAAGGCTTATGTGGATTTAGAAGTCAAAGAAAATATTCTCTCAGAGCAGTAACTGACACAGAAACCTCACATACTAAGAATACACTGAGTACACATCATTGGATAAGAGCTTTAACTTGGGGTTAGGCTTCTAAAAATAACTGTAAGTGCTCAATACTTTCTGCTTTTACAGCCTTACTCAGCAGAGGATTTCCTAGGCTTATCTTGTTAAATTGCATAATCAATACACCAAGTTCTAGCATGTAATTGAAGGCTTTATTTGTTTGTCTGCAATTTTAGGTCATGCCTTTAGAATTAAGCAACATGTACTATTGCTGATTTGTGTAGATATTATTTCACTCTAAATGAGAAGATGAATATTAAAAGTATTTCCTAATGTAATAATGATTTTTACTGGTGTGTTTTATCTTTTAAACTAGTGATTGAAAGAACTTTAGCATAGGGTAATGTTTTTATATATTTAATTAGCCACTGATCTAATAAGAGTATATTTGCCTGAAACAGAGAATTCTATGGCAATGTTAGACAATACAGATCATAGTGTGTATCCTCATCATGATACCCAAAAATATCGTGATTTGACTTGCATTCTCACTTTCAGAATGAAAATGGTTTAACCAAATGATGGTTGATTATTCTTCTTAAATATCCATATATGAGCAGAGTAAGCAGAATTATGAAGGTGCAGTTTAAAACACACTGTATTTGTAATAAGCCAGTGAAGAGATAGCACTTCTTACCATAAGGTTATTGGCAAGTTAATAGAACTTTGAATTTCATCCTTATCAGTATAATGACCATAATGAAGGCTGTTCCAGGTACCATAAGATTGTTGTGATAATCACCAAGTCAAATTACATTCTTAATATAAGAGAGCTGAACACGGTGCTTTTGTTGGGAATAGTGTTATGGTTATTATTGTGATTATATAAACATAGTGAAAGTTACACCTGTAAGCATTTTGAGACATTAGGGTTTCTTTTTGTTTTCCAATTCTTAGACAAACCAGATGAGAGCTTAGATACTATTATTTCCTCCTATTAGGTTAAAATAAACTTGGGTGCTCTGAATATATTTATTTATGTATATATGTTTATTTTCTTATGTATTTATGTATTTTCATCTTATCATAGAAATTTTGAAACTCACTTTGGTCATAAAACTGGCAACTAAATTTTTGCCCATATCTCATATAGTTTCTATGCTAAAAATTGCTTACTGTGTTGACTTTTTTCCCCTTGCTACCCCTCCTCACATCTGGTAATAGAAGCCCACACATAGTGGCAAATGCAAATTGAAAAAGAAAAAACATAGAGGTTGGTTCACCATAAGATCAAATTATATGGGTTTGTTAAATGGTAGAGGCAAATTCTACCAATTACTAAAATAGGAGTTTTAGAATCTGTAACAGGTGACAGTCTAACTTTTGGGATCATGGGAAATATCTTTTTAACCTCAACATAAATAACCAATTGCTAAGTAAGATTTTTAGCTCACACATTTATCTTCTATGTGGTTTAAATGTTTCTGTAGTTTAGTTATGACTAATTCTAAACTTTGGATTTTAATAAAATTCTTCATGACATATATTTGTAAAGAGTTTGCAATTGTACCTGGCAGTAGAAAATGCCATAAATATGTTTGTTTAATTAAAACACACACACACATCTACACATACTATTAATAAAATTAGACCCTCATTTACAGAACTATATTAGATGGAAAACACCTAAACACATTACTATATATTAGCCCTTTTATATACAGCTACTTTGTCTGTATATGTTAATACAACCCTATTGTATAAAACCTCTCATTTTATCTTCATAAAATGTACAGATTCTTTCAGCATTACACCATCTGTCATACAAAATTACATGTATGCAAATTACCCCAAAAAATCTAATGTCTTACTCTTTTATATGGAAACATAATCATTTGTCTAAATACAAATTGCATGTTTAATAAATTTGATTGCACAATAATTAACAATAAGCACCTAATGGCTACAATCAGGCTGAAAAGACATTCTTAAATATTTTGCATCTTTATGTCTCAGGCATCACCTTCATTAAGAACAGAAGTTTGAGCCTAGCAAAAGAATTATGGTTCTTTTCACTTTAATTTCACTTTAATTCCAATAGTTTTTAACATTACCAAAATACCAAAAGCTTTAAAGTTAATTAGCGGAGTTTAGCAATTTGAGAATGCTATCAAAAGAAATGATCTCTACTAACTTGTAGCTAAAACCCATAAAATTAAAAGTGCATATGAAATAATAGCACGTAGGAAATATGACCTCATTACTTAGTTTACTTTGGCCAGGTGTTGAATGCAAGCACAGAGCACTGATTAGTGTTTCAGATTGAACCTGCTTCCCTGTGTCACATGCACCTTCTGTGGTCTCTGGAGGATTGATTCAGCCTCAGGCAAGGATTTCCTCAGAAGACTGTTCAGATTAACTAATAAGAGAGGTTGCTCCACACAGGTGGGGATAGGAGGAAAGGAGAACCTTTGAGAGCTCTTGACCAGTAGGAAAATATGAGTGAAATATAACTGGATGACCAAACTGTCTTCCTGACCTCAAACTCTCCAGGGAATTTTCTCTTAGAGGTTTCTTCTGATGAAAACCTGAGATAAATTAAAATTGTATTGATTTTTTTCATTTTTTAAAAATAATGCACCAACATTAAAAGAAATATGAAAAAATATTCATGATCTCAAGCATCATTAAATTTTAATTTACAAATCTACTTAATGCAAATTTTGTATCTCATCATCATTATTGAAGCAGGAAAAAGTACACTTAGAACTCAAGGGATTAATTGACCAGAAAACAAGTCTAGACCAAGTTCTTAAAATGACCAGACATTATTCTTTATATAGCGACAGCAATTTAGTTATGCAGTAGCTTTATAAATGCTAGGAACTGTTTGAACCTTCCTATAATGCAGAAGGGCTGATATCAGAAGTGCAAATATTTGTAAGAGGATTTTAACAGTATAAATAGATAAAATACATTTCTGCAACTAAAAAAATATGTAATAGTATATCTGGTTAAAGTGTTATTGCTAGAAATAATGACATTCACATTATTTGGATATATAGCTATTAAGAATACAAATACAAGGGCTGTTCAAGAAGTATATCCAGCCATGTAATCATTCTAACTATGTTGACAATGGTTCGATTTTTTTTCCAGACAGCCCGTGTATTCTGAGAGTCCTAGAGCTTCCTATCATGTGACTTGAAGGGACATAATTTTCTATTTCCTAATACATTTAATATAATACTAATGTTATATAACAAGGTTGACAGATCATAAAATCAACAAAAGTGCAGTGTTGTTAGGGTCTCTTCCCTATACTTTGGAGTTAATGCTTGCCTTTCACTGCACTATACTATTGGGGAAATGCAACATCATGTATTATCTATGTATTTTTTAAGAAATAGTCTTTCCTTTAGCTATCTATATTTTGACCTTACACCAAACGCAGCTGGCATTGTTTTCCCCAAGTCTCCTTAGGCACGGTGTGCTCAATGTTCCTACTGAATATTTCAATTTAGGATGGCCTCATTAAGTTGATCTCTGCTTTTCTTCTCATTGACAGTATAACTTACTATGATCTGTAACAAAAATATTACCATGTTTCACTTAACTAAGATAGAAACCTCCTTAAGGATGTTTCTTAAGTATTTCTGTTTGTAATAAATACATGAATCCAGTAATTCTGGGGAATATACTTCAAAGAACAAAAGAATCTCAAATGAATAATTTAAAATTGTGGTGATTTTATTCCACTCACTAAACAATATAAAGCTTGTTTCCAAAGTTTAATGTTTATTGTATTTCAGCACTGTGAAACTGATGGATAACAACTGCTTACTACCCTAATTTTGTTCTCTTATATGCAGATAAAGTAAAATGATGGCATATTCAATGAATTAGAATTCTTTGGGACTGACAACCTGTTATGTTACAGTTCTTGTGACTTCAGACAGATTATGCTTTGCTGTATTTCTTATCTTGAGAACTCCTTAATACAGCTTTCTATCTGATTGGCATTGCTTTAATTAATATAAGTGATAATTTATTCAATGGTTGAAGAAGTAAATTAAATATAGTGATCAAAATTTGGTAACCTATCTCTGCAAATCTCATTCTCTACTTAGTTTTCTAGTTCCTCTACTTTATCTCTCTGATTGTTTAATATTTAGCAGTTGATGTATGAATGCTCAGTCTCTAAGTTCTATATTTCAGATTTTGCTAAGATTTTGTCTACTTAATACATCCATATTCATATTTGCTTTCAAATGATACGGAAGAATTAATTCAGCTATTCAATAACTGAATATTTTGACCTAAATTAACAAAATTTGAGTTCATGTGAAAGATGATAGATTGAAGAACTTTTGTTCTATGATACCTTGCTAAATGGCTTCATTTGAGTTTTAATGTTTTAGGAGGTCTAGGACTCTCTAGAATAAACATTTTCTTTCTTTTATTATTTAATTGTTTTTTTTAACCATAGCTCTTTACATTGTTTCAAATTCAGTAATAATACAAACAAGGTGTCAAAACAAATGCCTAGAAAGTGTTTTAAGTTAAACCTAGAGTAAACTCAAAATACATTTTTTTTCTATTTGAAAGTTCCCAGATGGAATGATCAAATTTACTTATATATGTTCCTGTTAATTTGGCTCAATAAGTTTTCCTCAAAAAGTAATTAATCTCAGTGGTGCCATAGTGAAATAATAAATTGAGTGAACACTCCGAATAATAAGAAACTTATATAAAAAGCAATTTCTCAGTAAATTCTTGCCTAAAATGACAAACAAGCTCTAATTAAATCAGAGCTCACAGATAACTTACTTTTTACTTTCAATGGGATTCAAACTATATGTGAGTGATATTTAGATCATATGGTAAATAAAGCACTTTAAGTATACAGCCTCCCATTAATGTTATTATTGATGTAGACTAATATAATAGAGTCATTTTGAAAAGATGAGAACAGCCAGGCAATAAAAGAATATGATGTATTGGGAATAGAAACTTTCCTGAATTTTCAAAAATCTCTCTCAGATCCTAAATTTTCTATCTTTAGGCCTCCTCTTTGTCTTATTTTAATTTACTACATTAAATAAGGGTTTAATTGTGAAATTTGGGCTTACTACTTTGCTTTCTAGCCTAATATTTTGCCTACAATTATAAATATGATAGGTTTATAAAATCAAGAGTCTAGTGCTAGACTGCCTGGGTTTAAACCACTGAATCTTCTACTTACAAACTTGTTACCTTGGTAAACTTGGGCAAGTCAATATATTCTGTGTCTCAGCAAAATCATTGTTCATTGAGAACCACTGCTCAATGCTTCTTCTTGATCAGTCCTCCTAAAGGACAGTTCACAGAGTAATCATTTCCTGCTGATAAAGTTTTAGTGGCTTTCTGTATTATGCTGAAACATTTTCTCACCTTGACTCTGCTACTACCATTTCCTAGTATGTTCTTTTAAAGATTTATTTTATTGATTTTAGACAGAGAGAAACAGAGACAGAGAGAAGGGGGAGGGCCCAGAGCAGTCTCCATAATTGACATTAGTTTTCCATATAGTTTCACTCCACAGGTGGGCACAGGGCTGTGCAGGGCAGGAACTGGGCTGGGAGCCTCCCACATAGGTCCTGGCAAGAACTGAACTGGGGGCACACCCCAGTTCAGCATGTGGGTTCGCATAGGCCGGGGCCAGGATTTGATCCTTGGTCCCCGGGGCTTCAAGGGAGTGCCTAACCCGCTGAGCCATCCCAGCTTTCCCTCCTAGTGTATTCTTAATTCTCTTACATGTCTTTTCTGTAATTTAGACTGGCTCATCTATGAGAAACTTCAGATAGATGGGTAGATAGATGATAAGTAGATAGGTAATGATAGACAGATGATGATAGATGGTAGATATGGGAGCTTGACCTCATTTTATTAGTAAATAACAATGAATTTCACTTTAAGAGACTTACCGGTACTGTATTTTTCCCTCCATAAGATGCACTTCCCCTCCCCCCCCCCCCCCCAAG
>PVKE010041800.1:0-14014 GCA_004027555.1 Craseonycteris thonglongyai | reverse complement strand
CTGCAATATTCTTAAATCACCTTAAAAATTTTTTCTATTTGTTTTATTGTTGTACATGTCAGGTCTCCTGTAGTAGAATATAAGGTATTAAGGGCATGATAAATATCCTGTTCATCTTGGTTTTGAGCATTCATATGCAGGCAGCATTCCTCATGGTGTAGGAAAATACACTTAACTTAGTGCCAGCCTTGAATTTTGAGTATTGGCTTCCCTATTATCTAGTTATGTGACTATAGGTTAAGTCATTTAACTTCACTGGAATTAAGTTTCCTCTAAGAGTGTAACAATTACCCTTCCATCCTTGATTTAGTTGTTGAAAGGCACAAACTAAGTTAACATGTGACTGTACTTTGTAAATTATAAATTGTGATATTTCATGGTATCATAAATATTCAACATTTGAATAAGTAAGCATTTGCTTTCAGTGAACACCTTTTCCTGGGTGGTTCTCTTGTTTAATGAGGTCTTTGCAAATATGCTAAACAATTTCCATCTTATTTTATTATTAAACAATTCTGTTCCTCAGAATTGTTATCCGCTTCACACCCTAGAGTATTCTGTCTTTTGTCCTTGGGTATTATGTAATATTAAAACAACAAATGACATTTGATCTGTTTCAGCAGGTGGTGCATTATGGCTGACATGCAAAATCTGGTAGAAAGATTGGAGAGGGTAGTAGGCCGCCTGGAGGCTGTATCCCATCCCTCTGACATGCACTGTGGGTATGGAGACAGTGCTATAAAAGGTAAGCAGTATATATAGCCCAGCAGAATACTTTGAATAAAGACCAGTGTCTTGGCCTAAAATTTTTCTCCCACAGTGTATTCTGTCCTTTGGAGCTAACTTCCAAAAATGCTTAATCTAGACAGTTTATTGCCTGCAATTTGAATTGCTATGAACAGATAATGGAGGAAGTGACTTGTGCTGGGAGGCCTGTGGTTAGGTTATTTTAACACAAGAACTTCCTGCTTATGTGCTATTTCCTGTTCTTTCTTTAGCAGAGTGACTACAATGTAAGTTACATGACAAGTGATATAAAAATTTCCTCTAAATGATTGGCAAATTGGCCATTTTGCATATGCACCATTCGGTTTATTTTCATTTTATAGATAAAATTAAGCTCAGAGAGGAAAAGGGACTTAGGGTCATTGTGGGTATTGGAACTAGAACCTAGGTTTCCTGACTCATGTTCCAGTATTATGTTTACTATATAGTCTTGCCTCTCCACTTTCATATGGAAGTGCCTTTTAACAAATCATCTTTCTGATGCATGACTGATTCTTTGTGGTGTGTCTGTCTTCAGCAGGAACAGTTCCCTATGTGCAAGCATTTGACTCACTTCTTGCTGGTCCTGTGGCAGAGTACTTGAAGATCAGTAAAGAGATTGGAGGAGATGTGCAGAAACATGTAAGGATGTTTGGCCCTTGTTTTCCCTTTTATAAGAACTGGTGGGAAAGCTGGGATGGCTCAGCGGGTTAAGCACTCGCTTTGAAGCCCCGGGGACCGAGGATCAAATCCTGGCCCTGGCCCATGCGGACCCACATGCTGAACTGGGGTGTGCCCCCAGTTCAGTTCTTGCCGGGACCTCCTGGCCTAGTTCCTGCCCTGCGCAGCCTTGTGCCCACCTGTGGAGTGAAACTATATGGAAAACTAATGTCAACTATGGAGACTGCTCTGGGCCCTCCCCTTCTCTCTTTGTCTCTCTCTGTTTCTCTCTGTTAAAAATCAATAAAATAAATCTTTAAAAAAAAACCCAAAAAACTTGGTAGCTTCAAATCCTATTCATCCGTGGTTAAAAGCTCCTTAACAGGTCCTTGTCTCCTTTCTAGCCAACTCCTGCTTGGAGTTCAGTCCAGGCACTGGAATGGTTTCTCAGAAATTTCCAGGCCCCCTGCTTTTATCACATTCTGTTTGAGCCTTTTTTTATACAGATAATTGCTGTGTTGCAAGTTATGGCTTAGTTCTTCTTTGTAGTGAGTACTTGCTACCAATCTCATCCCAACATGTTATATAACTAAGCCTAGGGTGGTTTATTCAAAAAAGTCATTGTCGTGACTTAGCATTTATAAAACTATGTTTGATAGTTATTGGTTATGCTAATATGAGTTATTTTCACACTTAGCCCACAGCAAGGCTATGAAGTAGGCAGTGACAGGTGCTTCTCCACCCACCTCTTTTCATGTACTGCCCACCCACATCACCAGCACCTCACACTCACATACATATTTGGTCTCTCTCTTTGGGCCTCAACATCTTCCTGGTAGTTTTCTGAGTGATCTTTGGTAAGCAACAACCATGTTTAGGATCTTCCTGACCCTTCAGTGAGACTTGTTACTTGCTCTTTGGAAGAACTATTTTGAGCCTCTTGTATGCCATCTGTTGGCAGTGGTGTTAGCTCTAGAGTGTGGGACTGGGACTTAAATAGGGCTGTGGGGGCTTGCATTTTTACTCTATACAGTCTGTAACATTTGAAAAAAATGTAAAAGCATGTATCACTTTTATATTTAAAAGATGCAAATCTAGAACAAATAGATTGCCTTACTTGAATTTTTTGTATTTCAAATTTTTGTTGTTTTTGACAGAGAGAGAGATACAGAGACAGAGATACAGAGAGAACTGAACTGGGGGCACTCCCCAGTTCAGCACATGGGTCTGCAAGGGCCAGGGCCAGGATTCGATCCTGGGTCCCCAGCGTTGCAAAGTGAGCACTTAACCCACTGAGCCATCCCAGCTTCCACGAATTTTTGTATTTTAATAATACTTACAGTCTTATGTTTCTTGAACTTTTTTGACCATGACTCTCAGTAAGAAAATGCATATTTGTAACAAAATAGTTCTTATACTACTTGTATTATACTTTTTTTTTTTAAGATTTATTTTATTGTTTGAGAGAAGGTGAGAGAGAGAAGTGGGGAGGGTCCAGAGCAGTCTCCATAGCCACATATCATCAGAGTTGTGACATGGTTTCATTCCACACAGGTGGACCCCGGGCCATGCAGAGCAGGAACTGAACTAGGGGCCTCCCACATGGGAGGGGAGAAACCTTGCTGCCAAGCCATCGGGGTTGCCAGTTGTGCCGCAGTTCAGCATATGGGGTTTGCAGGGGCAGGGGCTGGGGCTGGGACTCGAACCCTGGACCTCATGGTTTCAAGACAAGAGCTCAACCTGCTGAGCTATCCTGGCAGCCCCATATTGCACTTTTTAAAAAAACTTTTAATTTGGAAATAATTTCAAGCTGATGTATTATACGGTACTCATTGTTTTTTGTTTGTTTTAATTGCTCTAGTCATTTATGGCTCACTGAGTTGATTTGTTTAATTACTTATGATTTGATCATTTGAATAATAGTGTTAACCTAAAGTAAATACCTTGAGAATTTTAGGCATAAATGTAGGCCTTTGCCTTTATTCCTTGGGTGGTAAGGACATGAGTGCACTTCACATCACACTGCATGTACAGTTGCTAACTTCACCCTTAATGTTATCCCTGATTATCCTCATTTTCCTGAATATGTGTTCCTGATTAGTTCCAATAGGAACAGTGGTATATGTAATTCTGCTATCAGTTCCTGTAATATCTGCAGAAAGCAACGTGAAGTGCCTAGGTTGCTACCAGAGTACATGGAAGTAGAGGTTTCAGGTTATTCTTATCAGAACCTCTCCAGTTGTAATGTGTTATCGATAGCTGATTCATCTCATTTCCTGCAGGCGGAAATGGTCCACACAGGTCTGAAGTTGGAGCGAGCTCTCTTGGTTACAGCCTCTCAGTGCCAGCAGCCAGCAGGTGTAAGTTTACTATTGGTTGATTTAGTTTTGGTTTAATGCTCAGGACAAGATGGGAGATTTCTGCTAAGCTATCATAATATGCTAAAATAGACCCATCAGGTTTATAATGTGTGATCACACCAAGTTCCAGAAATAGAGTCAGACCTAAAGTGCCGTTATAGGAACACACCATTGTGTGTGTGTGTGTGTGTGTATCTGTATCTAGATAGATAGATAGATAGATAGATAGATATAGATAGATAGATCTATATATATCAGTATATATATATGGCTCTACTGGTCTTTCTTCTGTCATCTTACTTAGGACTGTAGTTACCTGTGAGACCTTTTTTTTTTTTTACTGGGAGCAAAGCATATACGAATATACTTTATTGCAGAAACCTGTGAGACTTTGCTGCTTCTCTTAGTAGACAGCCTTTTTTCAGCCTGTTAGTGGAGGTTAAATTCGTCACATTGTTTCACAAGCCCTTTCGGTCACAGAGAGTGGTTCTTTTGCTTCACTATGAGTGGGCTTTAATAATGCTGCTGTGGAGATCCTAAAACATCCAAAGTACTGCTTTTCCCCTCATCCTTCAGTGGTTGGGGGAATCTCCCATTAACAGTACCTCCCCCTCAAAATTTTATGCTGCCAGGGTGTGAAATGAATCAGAAAATTTAGATTTTTCTTAGAGTCAAGGATTTTAGCTTCATTTCTTCTTTCTGCATTTGGGTCTCCTAGACAGAGGGATAATCAAATGAGTCTTTCTGTAAATTCTGTATTAAAACCGTTGGACTTCAGCATGCCTAAATAATATAAAACACAAGATAAAAAATTAAAATAAAAAAAAATAGCACAAAATGATGTTAAATATATTAGACTACAACTATTAATTTGTATTGAATTAAAGCATTTTGTCTAAACCAGGGGTGTCCAACCTTTTGGCTTTCCTTGGCCTCATTGGAAGAGGAGGGGTTGTCTTGGGCCACACATGGAGTGTGCTGACACTGGCGATGGCTGATGAGCTAGGAGGAGGTTCACAAAGAAATATAATGTTTAGGGAAAGTTTGCAAGTTTGTGTTGAGCTGCATTTGAGGCTGTCCTGGGCTTCAGGTTGGACAAGTTTAGTCTAAACATTTTCTCCAAAACAAATCAGGTAGCTGAGACACTGTTATATTTGCCTTGCTTTAGGCTAGGTATTGGCAAACTATAGACTGCAGGCCAAATTTACCCCACCACCTATTTTGTAAAAGTTGTTTTGGAATACAGCCACATCCATTCTTCTAAGTGTTGTTTATTGCTGCTTTATGCGCTGCAATTGCAGAATGCGAAATTGCAACAGACTGTATGGCCTGCAAAGCCTGAAATATTTACTGTCTGGCTCTTTACAGAAAGTTTGCCGACTTGTGCTTTATACTGTTTTCATGCTAAGAGCTGAAAATTGAGATGCTCAGGAAACCAAGCTTTGGAGGAGGATAAAAACACAGAAACACAAGATTCATCTATTTCGCTAAGCTGCCTACTCAGATTCCAAACCCCTTAATTGCATTTGATTCAGTAGATCTCTACTCAACAGCTGCTATATGGCTAGTAATGTGTTGAGGGCTATAAGGATTATAAAAGAGGGCTAAAACAAAGCCCTTGTCTTTGAAGAATTAATGAGAAAGAAAAACATATTCACATGGGTCTAGTAATAGTTTGTGCTGATGTGTGGTAATGTGCCAAAATTGGTTGTGCTGACAGTAAATCTGTAGGAGGCTAGTGTGGTTGGAGTTGGAGGGGAGGGCTCATGAAGCACAAGGAATGTTTGGATAGATGGATAAATAAGAGAATATCATGTGTAATGGCCCAGAAATGAACTAGTATCTCCTATTAGTGGGACAAAAGACAGACAAGTGGCTGAAATGGTAGAATTTTGTGGCATAGCTAGAGTGTGAGTCATGATCATGAAGAACCATAAAATCCAGCCTGAGGAGTTGGAACTATTACAGAGAGATGATGAGCAGTGTTTTAGCCTATGAATCTGTGCAGGATGAAAACAAAGTTTATTTGGATGCTCACTGTAGTCCATAAAGAATTCTTACCTTTACAATCAGAGTTGACCAACATATACAACCCTTTTGTAGAAAAACTCTAACTTGAATTTTTTACTGCATCTTTTCATAGAATAAGCTTTCTGATTTGTTGGCACCTATCTCAGAGCAGATCCAAGAAGTGATAACCTTTCGGGAGAAGAATCGAGGCAGCAAGTTATTCAATCACCTGTCAGCTGTCAGCGAAAGTATCCAGGCCCTGGGTTGGGTCGCTATGGTGAGCAGCACAACTTCCATGGGAGGGAAGGGATAGGATGAAAAAGGTAAGGAGATAGGGTTGGACACGCTCTGAGTCACTGACACCTTACCTTCTCTTTCTCTAGGCTCCCAAGCCTGGTCCGTATGTGAAAGAAATGAATGATGCTGCCATGTTTTATACAAACCGAGTCCTCAAGGAGTACAAAGATGTGTAAGTTCAGCAATGCGTTCTTCAAGGGGTAAAGTACAAACCCAGCTGGATACTTGCTGGAGTAGCACCTTGGCTTCTGTATTCATTCTCCTATCTTGCTGCTGCTTTGTGGAAAGTTTGATAGATATTGACTCATAGAAGTTCTGTTTGCAAGCAGGAAGTGTTTCTGCTTCTGCTTTTGCTTTTTCTCTTTCTCCAGGGTTTGTAGAGGCCCTTTTAGGTTCAGCAGATTTTGCTAGAGGTAAAAGGGACTAATGCCTTTTAATTTCCCTGTTTAGACAAGATTTTATTCCTTTGTTGAGAATTTCTTGTTTTTCTTTTTTGACAGAGAGGGCGATACAGAGACAGAGACAGAGAGAGAACTGAACTGGGGGAGCTCCCAGTTCAGCATATGGTTCCGCACGGGCCGGGGCCAGGATTTGATCCCCGGTCCCCGGCCCTGCAAAGTGAGCACTTAACCCACTGAGCCATCCCGGCTTCCCCTGTTGGGAATTTCTAATAGGCCCAGTGGCAAAAGTTTCAATAAAATTTATTAGGAGATTACTTTGACTATTAATGCAGTCAGGTAAAGTGAGCCATCATAGGTATTAAGTAAGGGGATTCACTGTATGTCTAACCACATATGACCACCAGTCCTAACTGACTTGTCAGTTGCTGGATTTGAGCTGGAGTGATTCTAGGTTGCTATTACTTACTTGCATAACCACTCAAACCCTTCCTTTCTCCTGTTCATCATTTGTTAAGTAGATATTCTGCAAAGGATTATGCCTTTGTGTATGTGAAATACGTCCCAGAATACTTCCTTGATACTTCCAGCAACCTGGAATTAAGCAACCTGGAATTAAGCATCACAATGTTTTGAGTATTCCCTACCATTATCCCCATCACTTTATAGCTGAGGAAATTAGTTCTTATGCTAAATAACCATAAAGTCTTTCAGCTAATACATAAGAAGAAAGGAGACTTGAACCATACATACTGCAATATTTCTGCCACTTAATACTGAATATTTCCTCCTAAAGGGAAGGCTTTTTTGTTTGTTTGTTTGTTTTGTTTTTTTGGTAGGGGGCATATTTTGACACAAGGCACTGTGCTCTATGGCAATTGAGTTCCTTGGTGTCCTAGAGTTCCACAGTGATGCATGACAAATCTCTACTATGGCTTCATGCACAGAATGTCTACTTTAATCAGTTTTATATATTAGGATTTGCCTAAGGTCTACTATGAAAAAAGTTTTGTTACTTAAGAGTAAGAACAGGGGATGTTGGTATAGCTCAATAGACTGAGTGCTTACCTTGCAACCTCAAGATCCAGGTATTGAATTCCTGGCCCCAGCCCATGCAAAACCCATATGCTGAACTTCCATGCAACTGATAACGGCCGAGATGGTGACAAAAGTTCTTTCCTTCCATGTGGGAGGCCTCCAGTTCAGTTTCTGCCCTGCGTGATCCCACATCCACCTGCGTGGAATGAAACCATGTCACCACTAATGATGTACAATGATGGAGATTGCTCTGGGCCCTCCATCCTTCTCTCTTTCTCTCTCTCTCACCTTCTTGCAAACAACAAAAAATAAATCTTTAAAAGAAAAGAACAGCTCAGTGATGATAGAAAAGCTGCCATTGAGCAGAGTCTAAGAAACCACAAGCAGGAGGATGTGAGCTCACAAATAGGAAGGTTCTGGAATCACTGTTGTAATATACCCTGACTGCCTGTGATGAGTTCTACTTTAATTTTCCCAGGGATAAGAAGCACGTGGACTGGGTCAAAGCTTACTTGAGTATATGGACAGAGCTTCAGGCTTACATTAAGGAGTTCCATACCACTGGACTGGCCTGGAGCAAAACGGTCAGTGAAGCCTTCCTCCTTCCTTTCATTTCTCCAGGATGGGGCACACAGGTTCCTTAGACTTTGGCACTACCAATGTCCAGGATGGAATGCTAGTCTTTTCAGTGGAGGTTAGAAAGAAAACAGGGAGAAGGAAAAGGAAAAAATAAAGAGTAAAGGAAGCAAGGGTCAGAGAATGAATATTCATTTCTGTTCAATTTCAGTAAACCCAGTTCAGGGACAGTGATTGAGCTAAGGGGAGACAGATGAGAGTTGTATTATCCCAGCCCTCTTGAAGCTTAAAAATGTAGATACACACTACAGAGTATGAAAGAGGAGTGATTCTCACTGGGAGAGATTGTACTTTGAAGAGGTATACTCTGATCTGAGACTTTTTGCAAGTATAAGACAGTGAGAAGTGGGAGAAATAGGGATACCAGCAAATGGCATAGCTTACCCTAAGTGAATGCAGAGTAAAAGTAGAGATTGGTCATCTCTGGCTTCAGTAAGGATAGATAGATTTTCAGGAGAAAAGGCTGGAAAGGAAGGTAGGTTGAGACTTTTAGACTTGATAATAGGTGAATAACTAATCATGGGTATTTGAGCAAGAGTGATAAAAATCAGATTTGTCCTTAAAAGAGTCTCAATTTATAGGTTAGGAGTAAGGGCTCATGCTCACCTTATGAAGTGCTCATGGTGCTAGGGTTTGGTACAGAAGAATTTGCAGGCGATATGCATGTAACCAAGATAAAAGAAAGACTTAACAAGATTGAGGGGTTGAAGACTCAAAGAAGATTGAACAATCAAGCTTGGATGGCAATGTCTTTTATTGAAATAAAGACAAGGGGGTGATTGTACAGGTGTGGGAGCAGGCAGGTAATGATGAACTTAAGTCTTGGTCTTTTGTTGAGTCTGAGGTGCTGGTGACACACTTAAGGAGATTTTTAGAAATACGGATTTAAGCTGGAATTAGAGGTCAGAGGAAAAGTTGAAGAGTGGAACTGAGTTAGATCCATGGGAAAGGGTGAGAAGGAATAGAGCCAAGTTGGATGTGGGTAGGGAGCATTGATCACTGTGTCAAGGGCTACAGTAGGTACCCTGTGTACCCTGGACACACATAGGACCCGATTGGGAGTGGTACAGAAGGGAAGAGAGGATGACTGTGTTGTCTGCACGTATTGTTCCAGGGGCCGGTGGCAAAAGAACTGAGTGGATTGCCATCTGGACCTTCTGCTGGATCAGGTCCTCCTCCTCCACCACCAGGCCCACCTCCCCCCCCAGTGCCTACCAGTTCAGGCTCGGATGACTCTGCTTCACGCTCAGCACTGTTTGCACAGATTAATCAGGGGGAGAGCATCACACATGGTAAGTGAATATTTTGGCAAAAAGAGCTGGTACGGTAATTTGTTTGGGCCAGACCTTACCAACTAGAGACTGGGCAGTCTGTAAACCAGAACCCTGGTTTGTTTGTGGGATAATTAATTTGGGTGTCACATTCCTTCAGGTTGCACAAAGGGACAGCGAAGTTGGCTTAAATGGAAATTGAAAATGGGTGGTTATAGTTGAGAGAAGCCCTCTTGCCCCATAGCAAGTGATTTAATATTAAGTGGCATATATGGAGTACCCTGTTGTGCCAAGGCATGGTGCCAACAGTTTTCTCCAGAGCTTTTTTCATGTTACTACACATGGTCTCTTTGGGACATCAGTGTGTTGGGAGCTAACTTCCTCAGAGGATGTGTAAGTCATGGAAAATTTGCCTAAGAATTACCTAATGTTGGTATAGAGAAAACAGACACCCTTACACACAGCAGACAAGGCTAAATTATACAACTCTCTTTTAGGAATTTACCTATAAAAACATCTATACTTATTTATTTATTTTTAATTGTTTATTAACAGAGAGAGAGAGATACAGAGACAGAGAGAGAACTGAACTGGGGGAGCTCCCAGTTCAGCACATGGTTCCGCATGGGCTGGGGCCAGGATTCGATCCTCGGTCCCCAGCGCTGCAAAGTGAGCGCCCAACCCACTCAGCCATCCCGGCTTCCCCTAAAAACATCTAAAAGAAGTTTTATAGTGTTATTTATAGTAGCTAAAAATGATGTCACAATCTAAATAGCCAGCACTAAGAGAAATGGTTAGCTGTAGTATGTCCTCTTGATGCAATACTGTGCAACCATTAAACCTTTTTCTATAGCGAACCACACAGTGTTTAAGAAAACTACTATTTAAGCTAAAATCACAAGGAGTGGTATTCCTAAAAAAGCCACTCAGTATTGGTTATATATAATAGATTGGGCCATGTTCAAGAGCAACAGGTCAGCCTGCTGAGGGTGATTATGGGATCTTTTCCCTTAAAAAAAAATTAAAACATTTTTAGAGACTAGGTTAACATGAGAAAAGTTATGAAGTGATAACTGGTAAAATTTAACTGTGTATGGTTTTAACCAAATAAAAAACAACTATCACTAGAAAAAATATTGGAAAGAGAATTTCAGTTGCTAACACTGATTGCGGGGGGCAGTAGGTTAGCTGTGGGTGAGGTTTTTTCTTTTACAAATATTTTTATTACATACTACTTTTCCTCTGTTGCTTAAAAACTAGACAAATATTTTATGAGTATATATTTGTTATGTGTCTAAATCTTTTTCTGTGGATTTATATACCATTCCCGCACCCCTACACATATGCCATGTTTTCTTTCTTTTTTTTTTTAAATAAAGATTTATTTTATTGTTTTTGACAGACAGAAGCGGGAGGGCCCAGAGCAGTCTCCATAGTTGTACGTCATTAGCTTTCAACGTGGTTTCATTCCACACAGGTTGGCGGGGGCCATGTAGGGTAGGAACCGGTCAGGGGCCTCCCGCATGGGAGGCATGCCCCCTCAAGCTGGGGTAACCAGGGGCCTCCCATGTGGGAAGTTCGCACTGGCGAGAACTGAACGGGGGGCCACATCCCAGTTCTCTCCACGGGCCAGGACTCGATCCTCGGACCCCAGGGCTGCAAATCAAGCACTTAACCCTCTGAGCCATATCGGCATCCCCCATGTTTTATTTTCTTGACTGCAACTATGTAAATTAACCTTGGGATAGAAGAGAAATTCTAAAAGTGCTTTTCCAAAACTTATTGTGAGAGAACATCTTGAAGGTTTTGGGTTTTGGCTTTGAATTTTTTGTTAAGAATCAGTCTAACTTCTGGGGATGCTGGGATATCTCAGCTGGTTGAACACTTGCCTTGCAACTATGAGGGCCGGGGATGAAATCACGGACCCGCCCCTTACAAACCCATATGCTAACCTGCAGTGCAATTGGTAACCACTGGGATAGCAGCGAAGGTTCTCACCTCCAGTGCGGGAGGCCCCTCATCTACCTGTGGAATGAAACCATGTCACAACTAATGATGTACGACTATGGAGACTGCTCTGGGCTCTTCTCCCCTTCTCTCTCTCTCTCTGCCTTCTTTTAATAAAAAATACATCATAAAAAAAAAAAAAACAACAGTCTAACTTCTGAAAGCACAAGTTGGTTATTTCCTGAGCCCAAAACCGTGGAATGAGCAGAGACAAGGCAGCTATCATTCTTATAGCCCTGAAACATGTATCCGATGACATGAAGACTCATAAGAACCCTGCCCTGAAGTCTCAGAGTGGTCCAGTGCGAAGTGGCCCTAAACCCTTCTCGGCACCTAAACCGGGAGTCAACCCATCCCCTAAACCAGCCACGAAGAAGGAGCCAGCTGTACTTGAACTAGAGGGCAAGAAGTGGAGAGTGGTAAGTTAATAATGCCAGGATCGGGGGTTAAATGGAGCACAGCCAAATGAGTACTGGGTTCTGGCTTAAAACTGCAAGAACAAAAATTTGGGATAGTTTGCGGGGGGGGGGGGGGGGTAGTTTGTGCTTAGTGATGAAGTTCTTGAAAGGGGTATCTCTCTAACAGGAGAATCAGGAGAATGTTTCCAACCTGGTGATTGATGACACAGAACTGAAACAGGTGGCTTACATATACAAGTGTGGCAATACGACATTGCAAGTCAAGGGCAAAATTAACTCCATTATAGTAGGTGAGTTCTCATTCTGGGCAGGCTCTGTCCTAGAACATGAGAGCGCTGGAACCACACCTACCCTATTCCTAAAGAGTCTTAAATATATTACTTTACTTCAAAGTTATACTGTTGACCTGCTCCCTTTCTTCTCCTAGATAACTGTAAGAAACTCGGTCTGGTTTTCGATGACGTTGTGGGCATTGTGGAGATAATCAATAGTAGGGATGTCAAAGTTCAGGTAACTTGATATCTTGGCTCCTTCCTTTGGTCCCTGAGGAATTAATTAAAAGAGACACAGCCGACCCACAGATGTTGCTGTGGTGGGAATCTGATTCTGCAAAGTCTGTAATCTGAGCTGCTTTGGATGTGTCAGGAGAGTAGTTGGCTTTTAGAGTGAGCTCTTCCCAGCACCCATCCCATCCTGCTCTTAGTATCCAATATCTGTTGTGCACCTGTGAGCTTTTCATGCTGTTGATGAATCATGTGCAACAGTGAGCTTTTCCTGCAAATTACTATTGTTTTCCCCAGCTGCTAGGACTGTGTGTTCTTGGTGTTCTCTGCAGGTAATGGGTAAAGTGCCAACCATCTCCATCAACAAAACAGATGGCTGCCATGTTTACCTGAGCAAGAATTCCCTGGATTGTGAGATAGTCAGTGCCAAATCTTCTGAGATGAATGTCCTCATTCCCACAGAAGGCGGTGACTTTGTAAGTTTCTTAATCTCTTCAGTAATATGACCTAAAAACAGGACTGAAGACTTCTTGCATTAGATAAAGCCAGCTGATGGGCATTCTGCATTGACTGGGTCAAACCCAGCAATGCACACCTCAAGCACACAACAGAGGAGGGTGGTTTCTGCCTTCCCTAGGCTGAACAGATGCTCAAGAGAAAAGGGATTGAGTCACAGCACCCTTTTGAGCTGGTTCCATGAAGCTATACTCACTCTCATCAACACTTCATAAGTTTAACAATATGTCCAAGATCACTGGTCGGTGAGCAGCAAACAGATTCTAACCTACATGTGTATGCATTGGAGCCTTTGTTCTCCTGCGTTGTCGGTGGTGGTGGTGGTGGGGAGTGGTAGAAGATTTAGTGCTGCCAGTTACACAGCCATGCTTTTTCAGGTGGATGAGATTTCTCTCTCACTGCACCCTATTTCCTCAGAGTTTAGTGAAAGGAAGCACTGGAAAAGTGTAGGAGTTAATCTCAACTTATTTTGGGGAGGGGGGATCTCAGATTTACACCTGTTGTTTCTTTATTTGCAGAATGAGTTCCCCATCCCTGAGCAGTTCAAGACCCTTTGGAACGGGCAAAAGTTGGTCACCACAGTGACAGAAATTGCTGGATAAGCGAAGTGCCACTGGGTTCTTTGCCCTCTCCCTCACACCATGGGATAAATCTGTATCAAGACGGTTCTTTTCTAGATTTCCTCTACCTTTCTGCTCTTAAAACTGCTTCTCTGCTTTGAGAAGCACAGCTACCTGCCTTCACTGAAATTATACCTCAGGCTGAGATTTGGTGTGGGATAGCAGGTCAGTTGATCTTCTGCAGGAAGGTGCAGCTTTTCCATATCCCATATCAGCTCAACGGCACCACCAGTTCATTCTTAAGGAACTACAGACCAGGACTGGTATGTGTAAGCTTTCAGCCTTTGACCAACAGTCTTTGGGAAGAATAAAGCGGTCCCCAGGAATTAACAGCTCCACACCAGTTAATCTTTCCCTAACAATAAGCAGGATGGTAGCAGAAACTGGTTGATTCCAGCTAATTCTTCTAACCAGACTAATTTTTCACTGTTGACAAGTGAGGCAAGGGTTGCGCTGGACCAAAAGCTGAAGCTTGACCATCTGGCATTCCAAGCAAAATTGTTTCCTATAAGTA
>PVKE010041799.1:0-14011 GCA_004027555.1 Craseonycteris thonglongyai | reverse complement strand
GCAGCTGGCTCAGCTGCTCATAGCACTCGGCCGCCAGCGCGAACTCCTGCAGGCGGTAGTAGCAGTAGCCCAGCAGCGACAGGCCGGCGCGGCTCCTCGGGCTCCGCGGCAGCTCCCCGCCCAGCAGCTGCACCGCCTCTGCGTAGCGGTTATCGCGGATGAGCCGGTACACGGCCGCGGTGAACTCCCCGTCGGGGATGTGTGTACTGCCTTGCCCCGCCATAACCGCCTCAGCGGTTGAGCGTCCGTTACCAAGGCAACAAACCAACCGGAAGCGGAAAACTGACCGGAGATTACTTTGCAACGGAAGGAGACCGTTAGGAATAAAAAAGAATCAATGACGCTTGTTTTTCGATTACTGAATTAGGTTGATGACACGCTGCGGAGGTCATGAATGACAGAAGAAGAGGAAACGCTTCCTGGTAGTTCAGGAACCGAAACTTCACTTCCCGGCATGCACCGGTAAAACGCACCTCAGCCGCTTGTGACGTAGGCGCGCTGCTTACTGGGAGACGTAGTCTCTGCTGGACGGACCTGTCGTTTGACTTCGGTTTTCACTGGCCTTCTGTTCCTATCCCATGTGAGGGTTGCTGGCTGCCTAATGTGTCACCTTCGTCTCTGGCGCGGGGGAGGAAGGTTAAGATCCTATGTCTCCTGCAGTTTTGAGCCTATACACTGTTTCATACAAATAGTGTTGTTTTGTGTTTTGGTCTGTAAGTTAATGGGAAGGAAAAGGTGGAATATTTCCTTGAAATTCCCCTAGCTTTAGAGTAGGTTCTGTTTCTAAGCTGCCTTGAGGGCACACTTTTTAAGAACATAATATGCAGAGACCAAGAGTCCTTACTTTTGTTGTTTCCACAGGTTGACTATGGGAAATGGTTTGTGAATCTTGTTTGGTACTGGGAGACTTTCTATTTTAGAGCCAAGTGTCTCCTGCTCCCCTTTTTAATAAACAATGATTACTGAAGAGATATTGGTGTTTAAACCTGGCTGTGTTTACTGCTCTGGCCCTCCAACTTTAACTACAAATAAAAAATCAATCATCCTTGGTCTCTTTACATCTCCACTGATTTTTCATGATCTGCATTGGCTTGTCTAGTATATAAGATGGTAATGGAAGGAGAACTGACTCTGGGTGGTGAGCACACAATGCAACACATAGATGATGTATTATAGAATTGTACACCTGGAACCTATGTAAGTTTTACCAATGTCACCCCAATAAATTTAATATAAATAAATAAAGCTAGCAAGCAAGCATGTCTTTGCTATGTACTTATAGACTTCAATGCAACTCCTTTATCTACCACTATAGTTTTGCTGCCCATACGTCTCTTCTATAGATAAACCTCAGCCAACATCAACCACATTGTATGTGACTTTATTAGATTATTTACATATATTAATTCTGATCTTACTATCCACCCTGTATTCTATATTTTCTATTACTGATGAAGAATCTGTGTTGCAAAAAGTTTCAATTTTCTCAAGACCACACAGAAAATAGTTAGCTGCTGTACCATAATAACCAACAGCTAGTTTCAGTGGGAAATGGTGATTGATGAATAACCTGTGTACCTCCATCGATGAGTGTTTGGTGCCAAGTTGTATGTTGGAAAATTAGTGTCTTTTTTTTTTCTCCATTAAAACTACCAACCAAGTTAGTGAGGAAGTAGAAATTTGAACTTCCAGGCCCAAATTGCAGCTGTGAGCCAATAATATTAGGAAGTAACTATTAGGAGTGGTATGACTCCTAGTCACCTAGGTAGGAACGGATTTTTGCAGGCATGGGTTTGCTCCTTTCGTAAAACAATGGACTTCATGTGCTCATTCAATTTTTGGCAGAGCTGTGTTCTAAGGGGTGGGACTAGAAAAGGAACCTTTCACCACATGAATACCAAGAAAGGGACAAACTCTGCCCATTTCTGAAGGGTTGAATGGGGCTCTGGCCTCCTGAGTTCCCCAGAGAAAACAGTTGATGAGGACCACTATAGCCCTGCTCAGGGGCTTCTTACAACCCCGTCTCTGGGTGTACCTTAAAGGGCCTTCGACGCAGACAGGTACATGGGCGCAGGGTTGCTGACTAGTGCTGTTCAATGATGGAGGGTGAGTGGGAGAGGATGTTCACCTCGCTGGCTGCCTGACTGTACTTGTCCCTTGGAAACCCAGGCTCAGTACCTGTATTTGAAAATCCTCATGTTGAGCTGGTACCTTGGGTAAGTTGCTGTTAAATCAAAGTAAGCTGACAGAAGATGAAACTGGAAACTTGCCTTTTATATCTTTAGTCTGCCTCTGTTTCTGAGAGTTGTATTTGCATCATGAAAACATTCACCTTCAAATGGCTTCTTAGAAATGTGTGCAAATTGGAAGGACTGTCTGCTGTCCCCCAATTTCTCTGACCCCTACAGGCTTCAGTGGAGGTGCCTGCCCCTCTTGGTGTTGGTACCTGCCTGTGGATGTGGCAGCTGAGGGGGCAGCAGGGAGGCCGTTCTGTGTCCTCTGTATGTCATGTGCTGCTGCTGCTGAGGCCTGGCTGGAAAAAAGCAGGACATTCGGCCTAGACAGATGGAGGGCAGGGTCGTTTTCAAAATGAAATGAGGGCACAAATCACACTGTGAAATTGGCATGCCCATCACTACTGCTGTGATCGACTGACTTTTATTTAGTCTCCGATAGGCAGTTGGGGATAGATTAGTTTTTTGTTGGGGTGGGGGTGGGGGAAGATCGTGAAAGAAGGTCCTTTAATTAATGATAGAAATTCTGGAAAGCAAAAAAATATGGTGTGAAGTATTATACAATGTCATAAGGATCATTTTGTTTCCAACAGAATTTTACAAAGCTGGAGTATATATCAAGAAGTAAGTGTATCCTAACATGCCTAGCAGTAAGAAAGCATTTGGTGGTTGAAATAAAATGATTTAGTGCTTATGGAAAGGAATTTGATTTGGGGAAAATGATGTTGGACTCAGGGTGGATTTTGCTGTTAAGAAGAGGCATTTTTACCACGTGGAAGAATTCCATTCAGGCAAAATGTATAGAAGCTAAAAGCATGATGTTCGGTTTTTAACATGCTTATGCTTCTGCCTGCCAAAATGTGAGATGATCAAATCCCACATTTCATTTGTATGTATAATCTATTTGTCATTCTCTTTTTCAAGAAATAGCTGGAAGGTAGTTTTTCTTATTTTTCCTGTAAAGTGACGCATTCCTGTTGGTAAACATTAGTAATTTATGAACATCTCAGCAACCACAGCTATGGTCAGACATCTCCCTTGATAACGGAAGAAATTCTGCAAAACCATTTTCTAGTTATTTCTTTCCCCCTTTCATTCCAGGCCGTTTTCTGCAGGATGGCTAGCATGGGGGTGGGAAGGGCTTAGTTATCTTGCTTTCTCTGCCCCCATCTCCCACCATAAACAGGAAAGAAACGAATACATTAGTGCCAAACTGGGAATGTAGTTGACTGACTTTTAGGAGCATCTGTTCAATCTTTTAAGACTTTTGAAAAAACTGTATACCAAATCAATGCTTGGGAACATTTATGTTCAGATGGTGAGACATTTCACCTGATTATGAATGCCCTTTCCCTTGTAGTTTCAGCTTTATTAACATTTTAATTATATGTTCTTGCTGGATATACCTTGCTTTTTGTCAGGTAGGTTATATTTGGGGGCTTACAGTGTTAGGATCTAAATTAACTTCTGAGGGCGAACACAGTAGCATATGGTTCATAAAAGGAATTAGCAGAGAAGGCACAACTGTGGATACTGACGCTTAAAAAAAAATCAACTAATCATCCAAAAAAAAAAAAAAAAAAAACTACTCTAGCCCATGTGTTTATAAAAGGTATTTTCTGTACCAGGACCAGGTCCTGCTTTGCTTAACTCCTCTCATTAATCCTTACAACTGTTCTGTGACTTAGGTGATTCTTATTGGTGGCCCCACGTGGAAAGCGTGGACTGCTAAGCACAAAGAAGCTGGTGGCGGCTGCAGCCCCACTCCGGGGCTGGTGATTGCTCAAGCTGGCCAGTAGGGGCCACCCTGCACCTCTTCTCTCTCTCCCCCGGGCACCTCCTCTGCAGTCACTGGAATTGGCTTCGGATCATTTGCTGCAGTTTGTTCTAATAGAACAGGCACAATAGTGTAAGATTTTTAAAGTTTAAGCACCGAAGCCATTGTGTAATTGTTTGGTGTCCGTGTGGCTGCAGGCTCCGCATTGATGCGACCCCCCTGTGTAATTGCCTGTGCAAATTTGAGCAATCTAAGCACTCGGGCACCTGCATTGGCTGCAGACTCTTCTCCCTCTAGAAAAAACTCCCATAATTTGAAGAACGTTTTATCATCTTTAAAACACTCCATGGACAAGGCTGTCCCCTTATCCCTCTCACACAGGCAAGCATCACAGATTGAGACAAGGTTAATGGGTTAAAGTGGCAGTCAATATATAAATGGTTGTTATTTGGATGCATGCTTGCCTCTTCCAGCCCTTAACTCACCCTTGTTTAGAGAAATAAACATTATTCCGAGCTTTAAACTTTACGCATTTTATTAAAAACAAAGATATTTAAGTCTCTTAAAGCAGACTATTTCAAAATAATGGATCAGTTGCTTAGGAAATGGCCAAGCAGTCTGTAATGTAGTAATAGTATTCTTACAATGAAACATTAGCCTGGGAAATTTACACAAAGGAAGTGACTTAAAACAATTCAACTTAAGATGTAGTTCCCTTCTTTTGTGTAAAACAGTAATAATTAGGAGGCAAATCAGTAGAGGGTCCATTTTAGATTATTGTACCTCAAAGTAAAATGTCAAACTCAATTTTCTCCCAAGGGAATGAGACTCAACAAAACCTACCCTGTTTCCACACAATGCTGTTCCTTCTTAAAAAATAATTTATCTAAATGTGATTTAATCTAAAACAGGATAAAAAATGATATTCTAATATACATACACATATACACAGAAAATGAACACAAAGATAAATGATGGCCTTAAATAACAGTATCTACTTCATTTACTTAAGAAAACAAACATATTTCTCTATCAGAGTATACATTCAATGACGTTGGTTATAGACATACTATACAGATAAACAACTTATCTTTAGTTCTGTTGGGAGATGTACCAAATATGCAAGAACGTCCAAAATCAAATTAGAGAAGATGTACAACCCAAAATGACTCACCGAGGAGAAGGTAGTAACAGACAATGTAAGGAGGCCGCCAGGCATTGCTGAATCGAGTGCTCATCATGGAATTCTCCAGACACACTTCATTTTATTTTTTGTCAGCTATGTGTTTTATTCTATTATTGCTCACTTATAAAAATTATTTAGTTTTGGCCTTCTTGTAGTCAGACACAACCTTTACATTTCCTGATACATTTGAATTTCGGGACTTTACAGCATGTGGTGGGACAACATTTTCAGACTTATTCTGAAGCAGATATGAAACTTCAGTACAGTGGCTCTACCAGAGTTCTTAGGTTCTTAAATCAGGTTTTGGTCTGTTGCTTTCATGAATCCTTTTTGAGTTTTACTTATTTCCAGCCCGAACATTTTTCTTCAGAAAATCTTCCCCCAATATATTAATATTTTGGTCCTGCTTGAAGGGAATTGTTTCACATGATTACTGGGGATAAAACTGTATTTTATCTTTCTGCAATTCACTAAGAGTCAGCATGAGAAATGGATTTTAAAATAATTGTACTGCATAATAAATTGGGTAGATTCTGTCTTAATGACCTAAGGTAAGTGGATAAAGTATGAAAAATTTTAATACATGATAAAAACAAGTGAATTCCTATAGCAATAGTGTTGTTATTACACTAACAAAAATTTAAAGATTATTTCCAACTCAATGTGTAGGTAAATGTACAGACAGCTCAGATTTTAGAAACAGAAAATGCACATACAATTTTAACTTCTTTTGTTCACTTTATAATTTAGTTCTAAATTAAATTGACTACCATTTAGGGGATATCTCTGCTAGGAGATAATCTAAAATTGTCCTTTATGAGATAAAAGTATATTAAAAATTGTACTGATGACCCTATCTTTCATGATCACTAGAGGCAGTCTCAAACATATCTGTGGTAAGGTTGTTTTTGTGTCTACTCCATGTATGTAACTTTTCATTCTGTCTTTAATGAGAAGATGACCTTTTTTAGGTTTGTTCCTATTTTATTCAACAAAAGTAAACAAGACTGGGAAAAGTTTTAAAAATTAGATACAGCTTGGTTCTTTGGTGTGGAAATGAACTAAATAAAAGTCAGGGCTTTTATTTTACAGATGGAAAACCTGAGACCTGGATAGTCCCGAGAGAACAGGTCCAGCTGGTGGCCAAGCCAGAATGGAGCCCCAGGGCTAATGTGCACTGGATGGCACCCTGTACACTACAGTTTGGCAGGACTGCCAGCTACATTGTAGGTTGGCATGTATTTTTCACATACTGACTAAGAAGTGAATAAGTAGCATCTCTGAAAAAAACAAACAAAACATCTCATGGAAAGTAGGATGAAACCATTTTCACTATAAATGCCAAGACACCGAGGAAGCAAATGTCATCTGGTCAGTGGGAGGCTTTATAAAAAGGCTCATATTTTAAATGCCTTCCTCCAACAGGAAATAAACATTAATAGTAAGGATGGGGAAAATTTCTCTTTCTCTGTTTTGGGGAAGCAGAATATGTAGATAACTACACATAACTCACATTTGTGGAAACTTATACATTATTTAGAAAAGGGATTCAAAAACCTGAGACTCCCAAGGCTTCAACCTCTGACCTCCTGGGTCGTTGGCACCAGGGAGGCTGTCACTCTTTCTCCACCGCTTCTTGGTCTTGGAGGAACAGAACCATGGCATTAGTCAGCAGTTTCTGAATTTTGACCCACAATGGGAAAGATATTTCAAGACAGGAAAAATAGATGGAGGCAATTACAAACAGCTACTTGATTGATGGCTGACATTGTCAGGGCTCCACTGTATGGCAGATTGCAATGATGTTGAACTCCCCTTGCTACCAGTGGAGGTTGCTATTGGCAACCATGCAGTGAAGCCAATAAAAAGGCAAGAAAATGAGAGGAAAACTCAACCTTAGTGGGAGCCGTAGGGTTTGTGCTATAAATTATGTTCCCCTTAGCAACATGCAGCATCCGTGTGCAGGGTAGCTTGTAGCTAGCTGCATGCAGTCTCCAATAGACCCCAGGTCTAGTTTTATCATAAAGCACACGCTTTAAAATTTTGCTCTAGATAGACTGGCATCCATCTGTCTGGGCTGTTTATTTATTGTTCGGGAGGATCACAGCTGTGGGTTCATGTCTGCCTCACGTGGACTGATTTTCAATTCCCGTTTGTGATATAAACATGATGTGGCACAACAGACAGGAAAAGCTGCAGTGCGTTTGAGCTGCAGACACAGGCTCAGGGTCTGTCCCCAACCCCACCCACCCTTTGTTCCTCACCTGAGGAGGAGACATAGCCCGGCAGAAGCTATTTTCCTTTATGGCAGAGTGATTCGGAAAACTGGCTTAATAAAATCCGTAAATCTGAACAACTTCCTCTTACCTGCTCTGTGGAGGCAGTTTTGCCTGCTCTCATTTTCTCCTTTAGTTTCTCCAATCTTCCCCGCAGACAGCTGTAAAGGGGGAGCTAGGAACATTATGTTTTAGGGCTCCCACTTCTTCCTTCTCTTCTTTGTCAAACCTCTCCCTGCTCACTTCTCTCTCCTTTCTAAGCAATTGGTGACAGGATTCTGTACCCTCATCTTTTTGGTTAGAAGTGCCATTTGCCTTTGTTTGGATTGACTTTCACCTTTCTTTGGGCAGTTCTCTTACCACCTGCCTTGGTCCCTAGTTTTTGTTTATTGGTGGTCTTTTTTTTGCATCTCCTCCTATTCCTTCCCCTCCCCACCCCTCCTCCTACCTTTATCCCTCTGCCTGATTTATAGTTTTCTTTTACTTTATTCTTGCCACATAGACTCTTCCATTAGAATATCTGTTCTTTCCTGGCCTCTATTTTGGCACCTTAATTTACCCATTCTTTAAACATTTCCTGAATGTCTATTATGTACCAGGAAAAGAATATCCCATGTGGAATTTGGACCCTTAAGTATTTGAGTAATAAAGTTAATAACTAATACTGACCCTCTGGGTCATTGGCACCAAGAACAAAAAAATGGTTTGTTCTTGTGGGAATAAGAACAGAAAATGGTTTGTAAATTTTTGATTTTTCAGAGCTGGAATAGACTTCCAAGTTCAACTGGTCCAGGGGTTTTCAAACTGCTCAGAGCCTTCCTGTGGACCACCATGCCATGTAATGAGAGAGGATATGCAGGACTCTGCATCTCCTAAGCTGGATGCAAATAGAGGTCTTGCACTTTTATGTTTTATATCTTGGGAAATCCTTATTAGATTTACTCTTTAGTTCTAAGATTAAGACATCTTTGAAAATCATTTTCTAGTGTGATCTCAGTTGACAAATGAGACAGGCTGAGAGCAGGTAAGTGAGTTGTCCAAAGTCATCCAGTCAGTTGTGCCAAAGCTGGAGACATAAATCTAGCTTCTAGCCCAGCATTCTTTGGATGAGGCATTCCACATCCTCAATCTCAGACAAAATGGGCACAAAGTGGCTTTCTAGTCATTGCATCCATCCACTATAGTTTATTCTTACCTTTTATAAACCTGGCTTTCAATCGGATATTTGTTCTCTGCCCTGATCATATTTCTTGACCTTTCAAACATTATTTCTTACTTAAGGAAAAATCTAAAACTGGGGACTCATGCATTTGGCTGTAGGTTGGTACTGACAGTAACTTTAAATTTTATACAAAAATCATCACTAGGAGAACTCAGGGTAGTCACTGACCCATCTCCGCAGCTCCTATGAAGTGTCTCACTGCTGGAAATAGTTCCTAATGTTCATATGTCACCTGAGTTAAATCCAGCTATAGATTTCCTTTCATCCTTACTTTAATTAAAGTCTATTAATCCCTTCCTTCTGGGAGTAGAGTCAGTCTACAATAAAGATTATATTAAAAACCTAAAATTGGGGAACATGATCGCAATGCAGTATTATGAAGAAACACCAATCAGACAAACACATTTGCTGTATTTCAACTATGGACCTTTTTAGGGGGAAATTGGGAATGGCTGGTATTTGTAAGGATAATTATCTTTTAGGTAGGCAAGTCTAAAGGCTCTGGGCCATCATTAAGAAGCTTTAAGATAAAAATAAAATACCTCTACAAAATACAAATTGGGATTCTTGGCACAAAAGAGAGCTCAGGAGAGGATGCAAAGGCAGGCATTGTTTGACTTGTGACAAATAAAAGAGCCACATACAAAATGAAGCAGCACGAGTGACGCCTTTCCTGTTCCAGGCTTCCTGGGCTCAGCAGGACAGGGCCACAGTCCTCAGGTCCTGCACCCAGCACGGTGCTCCGCGCAGCGCCTGTCTCAGTCTCAGCCACTGTTCATTGGGGAGAGCTGAGGGTCCTGGAGTGTGCTCTGGGCCCACCTCCTCCCCCGGCCCTCCTGCTGCGCTCTTCCGCTGCTGACCACGCCTCAAGGTGAAAGCCCAGGCATGCTTCCAGCCCATCCTCAGCACTTCACGTCTGTCGGAGCTTCAAGGAACAGATGGTGTGGCTGGACGAAAGCTGGCCCTTCAGGATGCAGTCACTTCGCAGCAGCTGCCCTGGGGTTACTTACTGTCTGCCCCGGCCACCCTGAGGCTGGCAGAGGAGGGTGAGGCAGCTGAGGCCAGCAGCTGCTTCTGGTGCAACTCTTCCCACTTACTTCTGTTCACAGCCACCGAATCCACCATCGGCTTCAGTTTCACGTTGACCTTCACCAGTGCCTACAATCAAACAATAAAACGGTGGGGGAGAGAGGAACAGGGGTCACTGACATGATTTTCCAGCTTTCATTTGCGAGAATGTAAACCGGCTCTAAGAAACAAAAGTGATAATTGTTTTAGTAATCATGAGCTGTTTACAAGAAGTGAAGATGCATTTAATGTCATTGTTTTATATTAATGGAGCTTATGCAGAAAATGAAAACATAAGACAGGTGACTATAGTACTCCAGGGGTTACCAGCCAATTAGATTATGGTCTTGTTTGAAATCTACATCAAACAAGATCATGCACTTAAATTTTCACACAAATAAACCTACCATTTGCTCCACCATAGGTGACACTGGGTGGACTGACCTGAATAGGAAAGGTCAGGTACAATCCTGAAATAAGTGGAGGTGCTCATTTTTTTTACTTTTTTAGATTTATTTTATTGTTTTTGACAGAGGGATACAGAGACAGAGAGAAGGGGGAGGGCCCAGAACAGTCTCCATAGTTGCACATCATTGGTTTTTCCACATTATTTTCAGTCCACAGGTGGGCGCAGGGCTGCACAGGGCAGGAACTGGGCCAGGGTCTCACCCTGGTGGGAACTGAACTGGGGGCACTCCCCAGTTCAGCATATGAATCCACTCGGGCCAGGGCCGGGATTCGATCCTCAGTCCCTGGGGCTGCAAAGTGAGCTCTTAACCCGCTGAGCCATCCCGGCTTCCCCGAGGAGGTGCTCATTTTTAAAGCTAAGGATCTTGGAGTTGTGCCAAACGTACAGATTACCATGAGAACAACAATGGAAAAATAGACACGAGAGAAAGAGAAGAGTATGGGAGAGGGACGGAGGGGTGTAGGAGAGATGAGGGAAGAGGAAATGTAGAGTATGGCCAGAGGCTGACTGACCATGAGGCTGATGAAGCTCAGGACTCAAGGTCCTAGAGGAAACTTCTAAAATATTTTATCTATCTATCTATCTATCTATCTATCTATCTATCTATCTATCTATCTATCTATCTATCTATCTGTTGTGTGTGTGTATGTGTGTGTTTGAGAGAGAGAGAGAGAGAGAGAGAGCGAGAGAGAGAGAGAGAGAGAGTTTTAAAGGGCTCCTAGTCCCAAATGGTATAAACACTGGCCTCACAAAACTAGGTCCGCCCCTATAGTGGAACAAAGCAAATGCATGAAGCAGGGATCATGAAGCTGTGGGGGTGTAAGCCTAAGGAAAGGTAACACTTCATGTTCCCACATTATGCCTTGGGGTCTGCGGCCACAGATCACACCCCCAGCCCCATGCAGTTACCTCACAGGTGTGTCCCATTCGCCACAAGGGGCACAAAACCACTGCAATTTCAGCACCCCTCCTGAAAAGCCTTCTCCAAGCATGACCTTGGCTAGGGGGTGGTCAAGAGTAAAGCCTCTTCCAACAAGAATAGCTCGTCCAGTGGAGGATGTTCTTCCCTCAGGACGACTGCAGACCACCTGCTTATGCCATCCTGTAACCTTTCGTGTCAGCTAGTTACCAGGCTACAAGTAAAAGGCAACTGGATGGAAATGAAGTCGGGGGGTGAAAAGCCCAGAAATAATCAGGGCTCCTACTGAGCAGGGAGCACGCCAGCCTGGCTGAGGTGAGGTCCCTGCACATCAACATCCCTTGAGTAAAGCACCTGCTCTCCTTTAAGTGATATTTGTTATGCCAAGCAAGGCACAACAACGTCTCATTTGAAATCAGATGTATTAGCGATGCCACATGAAAACAAAACATAGCAGCGGCATTAACTCAGGCCCCCTTGATGTCCGTGAGCAACATGCAGGTGCCTATTTCTGCTTGAGGCACAGCGCTTTTATTTCAACAATAGTGTGAGGTAGCAGTGAAGGCTGTGGCTTTATTTAGTGTAGTTTGGCATTGGCTCCTCTTCACTCTGATCAAGCCTTTTAATTAAACTGACTACTATAATTTCTATGGAAATTAGTGTTTATGTTATGTTCCTGCTACAAAAGCATTTCTCTAGAATTTATGTTTTTGGTTTTTTTTTAATCCCAGGAGCACAAATTGGAAATTTTTTCTTGCCTGAAATGTAATTAAAAACTCATTTGATTACTATATTTCTGGCTCTGTTTTACTTATTAAATTCCTGTAATCGGTTTTCTTTTATGAAGCTGCTGGGAAATGATCTCAAAAACAACACATTTTTCTTTTTGTTGGCAGGTTCCTGAGCATTTACTAAATTACAGTTATGCACCTGCCCATGATTCGAATTATCCCACCAATTTATTCCTTAAACCATTTAAGTTTACTTGGCTTAGCCCCCCCAAGAGGTTTCTTTCCTTTATCTAGCTCTTGCTTCCTTTGTGTTGGAAAATTTTTTTTTAGCACGGGGATACATATTTTACAGAATTCCTTCTCTTTGTGTTTTATTCTCCTCAAACACAAAAATCCCATCCCGAGGAATTATTCTTACACTATAAACTTGTGACCAAATGCAGTGAACTGAGAGAATACAGAAAAATTTGAATATTAAGAAAACAAGAGATTATCCACAAACCTAAATTCCAAAGTTTAGGGCAGGCATGTCCAAACTTTTGGCTTCCCCTTCCCCTGGGCCACACTGGAAGAGGAAGAATTGTCCTGGGCCACACATAAATTACACTAATGCTAATGATAACCGATGAGCTAATATATATATATTACATATAATATTATACACATATAAATTGCAAAAGAATTTATAATGTTTTAAGAAAGTTTCTGAATTTGTATTGGGCTGCATTTAAAGCTGTCCTGGGCCATGTGCGGCCCATGGAACCACAGGCTGGACAAGTTGGTTTAGGGTAATTATATGCATTGTGCCATCAGGAAGATAATTGCTCTCAGAATTTAGAAAGGTATGTGTGTGCCTAAAAACTTCTCGTCAGCGAGTGACACTTGATGAGTTCTGTGTGAATGCTACTAATGTCTGTCTTGTTTCACTTGCTGTTCACTGAGTGCAAGCGAAAGGGGAACATCCCACCGTCTGCTCACTCTGTACATACACGCAGAGGGACTCTAAAGATTACGTATGTGAGGCCATCAGCTGAGGGCTGCTGGTTGTCTATGCATCCCTGTGGCATGGCCATTCACAGTGCTTAAACGTCTAGAGGCAACGAATGCACTAACTCCCAGGGGATCCGGTTTACACTTCGTTCTGATTTTAGAATGTTTCTTCTATTGAGCTGAAATCTATATGCTTGTAACTTCCACCTAAGGGTTCTAGTCCTTGGGGTGCCCTCCCTTTAAAGCAGAATCTACTCAGACAGCACTGATGACTCATGTGCTGCCCCAGGTGTGGGTTAGGGCTGATACTGACCTAACAACCCAGCTTGGGATATGCTGCTTACTATCTCTTGGGACAACCATATGGCTATTGCTGGGGCTCCCAAGCTTCTTCCGGCTCCCTCCTGGCCCTTCATGGACCTTGGTTACTTGCTCCTTAGGGGACACAGCCTTGGGCATCTAGTTATCCAGGTGACTAAGGCACTCCACTTCCTTCCTGATTCCATTCACATTCCATTGTTGAGTCCACTTGTGACCATCACGTACAGTTTATTCCATATTTCATTTATGTTTTGAATAAGCAATAGATATATTCACAGAATCCAAGGGATATAAAGGGTTCAAAGGTCCAGTGTAAAATTTTTCTTTATTCCCTGCCCCAGACACCTAGATTCTTTCCCTAGAGGCAACTTGGGTATCTTCCAAGAAATATTGTATGTATAAGTATAACCACATATGTATATACATATATGATGCATATATGTAGATGTGCACAATGTAAATGTATAATACATTATACGTTTAATGTATTTAAGTATATGAGTACATGTATGATTAAGTTGATTCCCTCATCCTTTTGGGTGTTTCTTTCCGAGAGGGAGTGGAATCAAAACCTTGTGTAAGACACAGAGACCTATGGACACACTCAATAACTTGGTGATTGCCTGAGGGAAGGGGAGGAGGGGGGAGGGCGAGAAGGAGGGGAGGAGGGAGAGGGCACCAGCATTATGGACACACTCAATGGTTTGGTGTTTACCTGGAGAGGAGGGGGGAGGGGGGAGGGAGAGTTGTGTGGGGAGGGGGGAGTGGGCACCAGATATATGGGGTTGGAGGGGGACCTGATTCTGGGAGCTGGACAC